>JANJGK010000046.1:4416981-4419481 GCA_039081455.1 Macrobrachium rosenbergii | reverse complement strand
AACCACTCAGCAGCAGAGGGTTTAACCGTAGGTGTGGCTCCTCCTCTCGCAGATGATAGGCTTGAGGTGGTGGCACGCCACATCGTGCCAGGTGATGCCGTCCTGGTAGAAGTAGTTCAGCACAGCGAGGCAGAACTCCTTCCCGTCCTCCCTGTTGTCCGGCTGAGGGATGCCGGCGCTGTAGGGGTAGATGCAAAAAGAGACAGTTAGCCGCAAGTCTGGAACACCACCCTAGGCTTACCATGCTATGGCATTGCTATGGTGAAGGAACGCTACCATAGGCCTACCTCACTATGGTGCAGGAATGCCACTACAGCTCTGTGGCGTCGGAGCCCCACCCTAGGCCTAACACACCATATATTTGACACCAAACCACCAAGGCGCAGTCAGGTGCTAGCTGACCTTAGATCAGGGGTTTCCAGGGTGTTCACAGCCATTTTAAGGGGCTTGTGAACCCTTAAAGGGTTTGTAGTAGTAAGGGCATTTTTAAAGGGGTTTGAAGTAGAATAGGGTTTTTAGGGGGTTACTTTAATGAGCCCTTAAGGGGTTTGAAGTAGTATGGGGGATTTAAGGAGTTAATTAGATGAACCCCTAAGGGAGTTTTAAAGTAGTATGGAGATTTAAGGGGTAACTTAAATGAACCCCTAAGGGGGTTTGAAGTAGTAAGGGGGATTTAAGGGGTTAAGGGTTTTGAAAAACCAAGGGGTTTTTAAAGGTTTACTTAGACGAACCCCTAAGGGGTTTGAAAAAACAAGGGGGAGGGATTTAAAGGGGTTGCTTCATAAAACATCAGTTCGCAGATGAATCTAATAAGTAGTGATGTTTTTAAGGCAATTACAAATGCTATAAACTAATAAGTAATAAATCACTTTATTGCAAGTTACTTTATTACTTTAAACTTTATTAATTTATTTAAACTTTATTTTATTGATATAGGTAACTCACTCACCCTCCAGTATAGGACCAGTCAAGACCTTCGAATGGGGCGCCGGAGGCCCACTTCCACCCGTATCCTTCGAAACTGCCTCCGGTCCAGATGTACTCCAGCTTATCTGTGAAGAAGAAGACGACGGATTATTATTAAAGTCTGAAATGGATCCGGAAAACTTAAGACTTGAGTGAGACTTCAAAGTCTTGCTGATTTCAGATCCAGAAGATGTGAGACTAGACTAAGGAACAATAAGAATTAAAATTGTGCAGCTTGGTAACTCAGATGCAGAAGATATAGGACTGAAGTCTTGCGTAACTTAAGATCCAGAAGATATAAGTGTAAAGTCTCGCTAACTCAAGATCCAGAAAATATAAGTTTAAAGTCTCGCTAACTCAAGATCCAGAAGATATATGTTTAAAGTCTTGCTAACTCAAGATCCAGAAGATATAAGTTTAAAGCCTTGCTAAGTCAAGATCCAGAAGATATAAGTTTAAAGTCTCGCTAACTCAAGATCCAGAAGATATAAGTTTAAAGCCTCGCTAACTCAAGATCCAGAAGATATAAGTTTAAAGCCTTGCTATCTCAAGATCCAGAAGATATAAGTTTAAAGCCTCGCTAACTCAAAATCAAGAAGATATAAGTTTAAAGTCTCGCTAACTGAAGGTCCAGAAGATATAAGTTTAAAGTCTCGCTAACTGAAGATCCAGAAGATATAAGTTTAAAGTCTCGCTAACTCAAGATCCAGAAGATATAAGTTTAAAGCCTCACTATCTCAAGATCCAGAAGATATATGTTTAAAGTCTCGCTAACTGAAGATCCAGAAGATATAAGTTTAAAGTCTCGCTAACTCAAGATCCAGAAGATATAAGTTTAAAGCCTCGCTATCTCAAGATCCAGAAGATATATGTTTAAAGTCTCGCTAACTGAAGATCCAGAAGATATAAGTTTAAAGCCTCGCTAACTCAAAATCCAGAAGATATAAGTTTAAAGTCTCGCTAACTGAAGGTCCAGAAGATACAAGTTTAAAGTCTCGCTAACTGAAGATCCAGAAGATATAAGTTTAAAGTCTCGCTAACTCAAGATCCAGAAGATATAAGTTTAAAGTCTCGCTAACTGAAGATCCAGAAGATATAAGTTTAAAGTCTCGCTAACTGAAGATCCAGAAGATATAAGTTTAAAGCCTCGCTAACTCAAGATCCAGAAGATATAAGTTTAAAGTCTCGTTAACTGAAGATCCAGAAGATATAAGTTTAAAGTCTCGCTAACTGAAGATCCAGAAGATATAAGTTTAAAGTCTCGCTAACTGAAGATCCAGAAGATATAAGTTTAAAGTCTCGCTAACTGAAGATCCAGAAGATATAAGTTTAAAGTCTCGCTAACTCAAGATCCAGAAGATATAAGTTTATAGTCTCGCTAACTCATGATCCAGAAGATTTAAGAGTAAAGTCTTGTGTAACTTAGACCCAGGTGACATAGGACTAAAGTCTCGCTTAACTGAGATCCGTAAGATATAGGACTACAGTCTCAAGTAAGTCTAGATCCAAAAGATAGAGGCCTAAACCATTACAC
>JANJGK010000046.1:4409481-4411981 GCA_039081455.1 Macrobrachium rosenbergii | reverse complement strand
AGTAACAAGTGAATGCTGAACGTAAATATTTTCCTATTTCGTCTATTATTTTGTTCTTCTGCTTTTTTATTCACTTTTCTCGACTTTTTACTTTTAAAGTAAACTTACCGCTCTCTGTTCTTGTAAATATTTTTACGTGATTTTTTTTCTTACGTAAAACTGTCTTGTGAAACGTTTTACGATTAGTGACCATAAAAATTTTATTTGAAGCTTTTAAATAAAAAAAATTAATTTTGTTTAAAAACAGCTACAGTATTTACGATTTAATTTTAGACCCATATACAGTAATTTCTTTTTTTTTTTTTATAAATTTAGTTATACTTCTTCTATTTTTATTTGAGACATAATATTTGTTAAAAAGTTAATTACACGTAACAAATGTAGACTGAGGTCTATAGGAATGTCAATTAAGCTGTGCTGTTTAAAAATCAAACAATTCATTAATTTTTAATTCACCTACACCGTTGAAAACTAATCTTAGGCCTATTGGAAATATTATAAATTCAGCTGCAGTGTTTACAAAGGAATTTGAGACTTATAAAAATATCATATCCAATCCAACTACTCTATTTAATTTCACTTGAGGCCTAAAAATTTCATCAATGGGGCCACGCTATTTAAAAAATGGTCTAAGGTCTGTAATAGTAATTACGGAATAAACTGTGGTATCTAAAATTTAATTTCAAGCCTCTCATATAAATTACAATCACAATACAAAAAATTAACCGAAGGCCTATAAATGTATTGTTATTTAGTCATAATAAAGACATATGTACACATTATATACGTGTATGCATATATATATATATACACTTATCTAAATACATATATGCACATATATACCTAAATATTCACTTATATGTAAATATGCAAAAACATACCTATATACACATAAAACATACATGTACATATGTATGCATATATATGTATACATACATACACACGAAATATATACAGATACAATATCACTTATACAAGCACAGAAATAAAGCTAAATATGAATGTGAAAAAATCTTGACGTTATTTATTTCCTAATTTTCTCCTTCTAACCTGCTGTCTTACACGTCAGGTGTCATCACTCGAACTTTTACGTTAACTCACCAATTCGCTGAATGCAACACAGAGAGAGAGAGAGAGAGAGAGAGAGAGAGAGAGAGAGAGAGAGAGAGAGAGAGAGAGAGAGAGGAGGGGATAGAAAGAGCAACACTTTTGCTTCCAGAGTCGACACGACACTGGATGAATCTGGGAAGATCGACCTAAAGTCAGAATAATCTTCCAAATCATTTCGAGAATTGTTGAAACAGTTTTGGGAAAACTATATATACCGATTGTTCAGTGCTCTCGTTATACAATTCGACGGTACAGAATGAATTGGCAGATGTATTTCGATTGTATTCTGATGGGTTTTATGACTTAGAAGGTTCATTGCATGTTGTAATCAGGTCTCGAAGTGTAATGCATTGGATTTTTAACGAGCTGGTGTGAGTGAAATTAAACTTACCTCATATAAACACCTGTTTCCGTCGTTTTAAAGCATAGACGACGCGAATGAGATTACGGGGATACGCAGGAACACGCAGAAGACTAAATACACCAACTACACTTTATAATACAACTGTATAAAACAGCCAGGTTCGAAAATATAAAGATAAACTAAGAGATTTTAACTCACCTCTGCATTTGAGTGAGATTAGATGTACCTCATTTAAACACCCGTTTCCGTCGCTTTAAAGCACAGATGAGGCTCAGTAAGCTTACAGGAACATACAGGAGAATAAATACATTAACTACTCTGTATAATACAGCTGTGTAAGGAAGCAAAGTGGGAAAATTAATGGATAAACTTAGAGATTTTAACTCACCTCTGCGAGAATGTCTTTAGGTCTGTGCTCCTCTCTGCATCACTCGTCTTTATATCTCACTCGTGGACCAACGGACAAGGTCAGGAAATTCTCTCTCTCTCTCTCTCTCTCTCTCTCTCTCTCTCTCTCTCTCTCTCTCTTCTCATTTTTATATATTTTTTGTTCCTCATTATTTATATATATTACTCTCTCTCTCTCTCTCTCTCTCTCTCTACATATATATATATATATATATATATATATATATATATATATATATATATATATGTATGTATGTATATAATTACTTATATATTACTCTCTCTCTCTGAGGGTCATTCAATTGCTGTTTACCACCATCCCTAACAGAGACAGAATACCGTAGGGGTAGGGGGGCCTAGCAAACCTCATCCCACAAAGACACCCCGCAAAGCATAAAAATAAATAAATAAATAAAAGATTGGATTAAAAGGAAGTGAAATCAGATCAGAAAACTCATTCATCGTTCAGTCATTTATATGAGATTTCACATTTTCCCTCAGTCGAAAGGCCATTTGCCTAGATCTCTCTGGCCAGGGTGGGTGGGTAATGGGTGGGGTGAATTCAGGTTAAAGTTTGTCATATCTAATTATTGTATATGATTCCTCTCTCTCTCTCTC
>JANJGK010000046.1:4396981-4404481 GCA_039081455.1 Macrobrachium rosenbergii | reverse complement strand
ACATACATATATACTGTATATGTGTGTGTGCGTGTGTTAATAGAGAGAGAGAGAGAGAGAGAGAGAGAGAGAGAGAGAGAGAGAGAGAGAGAGAGAGAGAGAGAGAGAGAGAGAGATCTAATAATATTCCTTGAAGTGAGCTGGATAAATGCGCTGCACATTAATCTGACAGAGACTTTTTTCCCATTGTTTGGTTTATAATTTAAGTAGTAAATTGGCAACGGGTAATCCATTGCATACACTGATTTAATTTGGTTTGTTATGATATTGAGAATAAATGGAATATTCTTTGGTTATGCTAAGACTGACTTATTGACTATGATAATGCGAGTTTTATTTTGTTACTGTTCGTTGAACTGGAAAGCAGAATGAACTCTGCAGGAATATTATCAGCGCTACTTTGGTCACTTAGGCTGAAGTGCCTATGCTCTTCAGTTATTGACAAGTAAAGATACATTAATATTCGATGTTAAAACTTTCCTGCAATTATCAGTTGTTTTAAACCGGAACCACCCTTTACAAAGTAACCTCTAATCATAATGTACTGCTTTGGACAGACCCAATAAATATTTGTTTAATAGTTATCGGGTATTTTTAATCATTCATTTTTTTATTTACTTTTTCTTTTTTAATAACTGATCTCTTCTTCCTGTATTTCCTATTGCCTTCTGTTATTACTTTGAAATGAACACCATAATACTCTTTGGAAGCTTGAATTTCAGGTCAATGGCCCCTGCAGTTGGCTTGTTCCATATGAATTGGGTTCATCCTCTAAATAATAATAATAATAATATAATAATAATAATAATAATAATAATAATAATAATAATAGCATGAAACGCCAACGTGACATTAAAGATAAACTCTTTCTCTAAAGGTTAAACAAAACTCTTCATACTTTCTGTGTGAAACCACACCCAGGATGTGATAATTCCCTTCAGGGGATTCGGGGGGAGGCGTTTTAGCGCTCTATCTCATTTCCCCTGCTGCTGTTGGGAGGAAAGGAGCCGTGTGTATTTCCCTTAGGTTCTGGAAGGAGGAAAAGGAAAAAACAGAAGCTCTCCAATTTGTAAGACAGAGAGAGATTTGGTTGTTCTTGGAGCCATTCTCACGATTCAACTATTTTTGTAATGTGCGTTCTTGATTATCTGTTCGCTTCTTTAGTTATCTTTCTATTTATGTTTATTCTCATATGTGTATTTATTGTCATATTTATTTTTCACCTTTATTTCGTTACACATGTCTCTCTCTCTCTCTCTCTCTCTCTCTCTCTCTCTCTCTCTCTCTCTCTCTCTCTCTCTCTCTCTCTCTCTCTCTATATATATATATATATATATATATATATATATATATATATATATGAATTCATGAAATGAAGATATGTTCCTACGGCTACGAATATTAATTTTCAGTACTTTATGTATGCAACCTATGCACATCACATGGTACTTCTCTGATGAAGAATCATCCCGAATCGCTAAAATCGAGATTTTTAAGAGATTTTGCCTGAATAAGTCAGCAACTGCCAGAGGGAGAGTGTTCTCTTTGCAGTGATAAACGGAGGAATGAAAGGATGGTCGGATTTCTTTGGATTAAGCTGGCCTCTAGCCTTATGCCAGCACGGGGCCATTCTTTAGAGCAACCCTTGAGAATGGTAAGGTTTTAAGGGCATGAAGGGTCTGGTGTGGACCTCACAATGAATTGTTAGCAAGATGGCCAAAGGTGGGAGATTTAATGATATTGATAACCATTTTTGAGAATACATTCGTGATCAGATTAATTCTTTGTCCTTTGCAAGGATCAAGGAAGAAGCAGTGGGGCAGAATGGCAGTGGCTTAGACATAAGTCAGAATTTCTTGATATTATAAAGAAACGGAGTCTTTCGCGCTCTCTTGGAGAGTGACGAGAAAGTTGATGCCGGCTTCAGAAACACTGTCGTGAAGACTTACTCCAGAAGTCTCTTTGACGCAGGTCTTGGGATATCAGGATGGGCTCTTTTTCATTTTTTCTCTGTTTCAACAAAACTCTGTTTGAGCTCGTGTTTCCAATTAAGGCTGCTGCTATTCTCTCTCTCTCTCTCTCTCTCTCTCTCTCTCTCTCTCTCTCTCTCTCTCTCTCTTCGAGTGAATTAGCCCTTTCCCCTCCTTTCAACAAAGGTTAGTCTTCATTCCTTTTTCCTTTCAGAGTCTCCGAATTAGTCGTTTGCTTTTGTCTCTCCTCTGAAGAACGATAAAACCTCTCATCTCCTTTTCAATTGAGTTTCTTGTCGCTTTCTGCGCCGTCACTGGATAGCAGTTGGCTTCTATTGCCTTACAGGCGAAGTGTTTAGCCGTCTCTAGAAGAGAAGACTAGTCTAGAACAGCATAGGATTTAATATATATAATGAAACTGAGACATTCCTGTTTGTTGCGAAGGCAGAGTGGCATTCAGTGCTGGAAAATGTGTTTACTCAAGTGATTAGGTAGTGGCACGCCAGCGCGCAGGCAATGAAGAGTCCGCGAACCTTGCCGTTTAATGACGAGCCGTGAGACAAGGCATATGAGTCCACATTCTTTGCTAGAACCTTCTAGAAGGAATTTCTAGCCCTAACTAGTTTACAGGCGGGCACTGAGGCATGTGAGTTTGTTTGCATATACCCCTATGCCTTTAGCTTAGACCTTTTGTGATATATTATTCTGCTCTGGGCTGTGACATACCCAGGACGTTTGCGTTCGAACGATCGCCTGAATGGTGAGTTTTGAAGATAGACACTGATCGCCCTGTTTCTGTTTTTATTCTGTGTCATGAATTGCATTATTTTTATTTTTTACCATTTTTTAATCTCGTGTTTTGATGTTGTGAAAACATAATATGCCCAGGACTAATAGGAGATACTTATTTCCTCCCGCAGATGTTTCAGATCTCTGGGCATGAATGGACTTCTCAACTGCCGACTACGAGATGCCAACTGTACTCCAAGGTAAGGCAGCCCCCAGTGGCACGGGGTGTAAAACACACACACACACACACACACACACACACACACACATATATATATATATATATATATATATATATATATATATATATATATATATATATATATATATGATTATTATCACTTTTGTACGTGATTCATTTATCACACATTACCACAGGTGAAAAATAAGAAACGGGTCAGGACCTACACCCCGTTTCTTATTTTACACCTATATATATATAAAGATACACTCACATATACATACCTACATACATATATATATATTTATTTATTCATTTATTTGTATACGTATACATATACTGTATATGCACACACATATATACACATAAATTTATATATATATATATATATATATATATATATATATATATATACGAGTATATATATATATATATATATATATATATATATATATATATATATATATATATATATATATATATACGAGTATATATATATATATATATATATATATATATATATATATATATATATATATATATATATATATATATACCTAGAAATATATGTATGTGCGTATGTGTTTGCACGCGTGTGTATATATATTTATTCATTGAAAGGAATTGCTTTTATGGCACCAATAAATTTTTTTCCGGAATCTTCATATCGTCAGAGCGTTTTCCGATTCTCAGGCGTCAGTCTTCAGTGAAGTACACACAAACTTCTTTGTTCCATTTATTGTTTCCTGTCACGACGGCTGTTTCTCCACCCTGTGGCATTTTCAAGCTGAACACGGTTTGGAGGGCACTCGGATACAGCGTCACATGTCAGAGATGGAATTTTCCATCATTATAGCATGGAACTTTTTCGTCTGGTTATAATCAGATATTTTGGATGGGTTAACGGGTATGTGAATCCGTATGTATGTTACGAAAATGCTTGTGATAGATTACTTACTCCTTGGCGTTAACGAAAATTAAGAGTATGTGTTGGACACGCTGGGATTCAAAATTCCCATTCGCTTAAGATTAAGTGGAGACTTACAAAAATTACTGACCTGTGCGAAATTGATTATTTAGTGATTGTTTGTTTCGGCATTTTTTTTTTAGCATTTGACTTATGTATTTTGGTGTGTTTATAAATTGCCAGGAATGTTTCAATTGACCCATGATTAATTGGGGAGGATATGCTCCTGGATAAGCGAGCATTTAAAATAGCTGATGTGGGGAGCAGCCTTTTAAAATAGAACCAGCGACAAAAATGTCTCTGAAAGTTATGTGTAACACAGACTTTACTGAAATGGGGGTTAGTTCAGAGACTTGGGGGGGGGGCGCCAGGAAATAATCCCCACGTATCATGTTTGACATGCGATTATTTACTTTGTTTCGGGGTAATGCTTTATGGGTTTAATATTTATATTCCATAATTTCATTTTACATGATTTGTTGTTAAATTTGCTTAATGATTTGTTGTTAAATTTGCTTAGTAAATTTTAGTTTTGTAATTTTAGGATTTGATTAACATACCTTAGACAGAATAGGCAAATGAGAGAGAGAGAGAGTGAGAGAGAGAGAGAGAGAGAGAGAGAGAGAGAGAGAGAGAGAGAGAGAGAGAGAGAGAGAGAGAGAAGGAACTTCTTGGCTGCCAGTTACAAGATACCAACTGAACTCAGGTAAGGCCAAAGGCCCTTTATCAAGGTTCGACAAGGCCCTTTAACATACACACACACACACACACACACACACACACACACACATATATATATGTATATATATATATATATATATATATATATATATATATATATATATATATATATACTGTATATAACTCAACAGTGAAAGGGGTAAGTCGAATGAAATGTTGGCAATTCGAGCACTGGTGGGTCGGGGAGTTGGGTAAAATTCACTGGTATGCCTTAGTTGCTTGGCTAAGGAAAACCTCAAGGTACATAGTAGCCTACTTATGCTCCAAATCCTTTTATGACCATTGTGTCCGAATTGCTAATTCCATGGATTCTAACTCGAATAACCGGGGTTCGGTTCCGTAGTGAGTCAGAAATTTTTACACACACACACACACATATATATATATATATATATATATATATATATATATATATATATATATATAGCCACGGACAAAATATACACATCCTCAAAGAACAATAGAAACGAAGACCTCCATTCTTGCAAATTTACTGCTGACGTTGCATGACACGTGTCACATTTTCAAGGCTAAAAAAGAAAATAATTTACACTACGGATAGAATCACGGTATTAAAAAATAGAAAAAACAGAATATAAAAAATGGCAATCAGCGTTAAAAACAGGTATATAAAAGAACATAAAAATGAGAAAAAACGAGGACCACAAAACATATAGGTCAGGGGAACCAAGACACAGACTCACCAAGCGAAATGAAAGAATAATTCTGAGAGAAAACAGAAAAATTGCATAAAGGTAACTGAGTTGATGACACTTTTCTCTTAGTATTATTCTTCCATTTCGCTTGGTGAGTCTGTGTCTTGGTTCCCTTGACCTATATCTTTTGTGATCCTTTTTTTTTTTAATATTCTTTTATATACCTATTTTTAATGCTGATTGCCATTTTTTATATTCTATTTTTTTATTTTTTAATACCGTGATTCTATCTGTAGTACAAATTATTTCCTTTTTTAGCCTTGAAAATGTGACATGTGTCACGAAACGTCGGCAATAAATTTGCAAGAATGGAGGTCTTCGTTTCTCTTGTTCCTTGAGGATATATATATATATATATATATATATATATATATATATATATATATATATATATATATTATATATACACACACACACACATATATATATATATATATATATATATATATATATATATATATATATTTATATGTATTGCTACAAATGTCCAGGTATACTTACTTGACTCTGGGCGGCAACGGATAACGCAGGGGAGTTCCTTTTATTTATTACACATCTGACTCAATATTAGGACAATTCGTAGACAAAACAAAGGAAATCTATGGCTTAGGGCCTTCTTCATGTGAGGGAATTACATAAACTCAGGGGTTCTCTTAACTAATTATATTTACATAACAACACAGATCAGAAGAATGACGAATTACTGGGCAGGTAATAACAAGGGCCTGCTAAAATAATGACTCCTACGCAGAATAAATATTCTATGCTGACGATATCTTCGTAACAGGGTACATCGCAGTGGAAAGGGGAACTGCACATGGATCGGCCGAGAGATTTCACATTTGAGGCCTATCTGCAAATATATGCAAGGCGGTTACTTGCAATAATAGTAAGACTCTCAAAGGGAAACTGAGGAATGCACAGATGGTGCCAAATAACTCAGTTCAACATTAATGCATAATTACGTTGTCACTGAATGCTCCAACACAAATTACTGGAGGTGATCGCACAATGAAAAAATAAAAGAAACATTAGACAGAGAAATAACAGGGATCATGACTGGCTAAAAAGGACCTTATTCCTGCACAGTACCTTCGTTAAGATGACGGGTCGTCGTTGATAAGGCGCTGGCGATGAAGGAGTGATATAATGCCACTACAAAGTATACTGGTTTAGAGCCCCGGGGTTGACACGTGGTTGATTCAAAAGGACAGGCAAGGCAAGGACGTCTGTCCCCGGGGCGTGCTCTGAGAGAGCTCTCTCGATTTCTGTTGTGGTGTCTATTTATAACCTTCGGGGATTATGCACTGCGTCTCTTCCAGTTGGCGCGAAGGCCAATTTTCAGCACGTTTTCCTATAAGGTCGACCGCATGGCAGCAGGAACCCATGGGGAAGGTTCAGAGTGAGGGGGGGGCGAACTTTCTCTTTTGGCTCCTCCCTTGCCGTGCTGGACGCAAGGGTACCTGGAATTAGGCCTAAAAAGCAGTCGTTTTGAACAGAAAGAGAGGGTTTAGGCTTATCCAATTTGGGGAATGAGAGAGAGAGTTTATGAAGGGGCGAGTTGAAACCTCAGTTCTAGCGATTATTGAGGGACATTTATTTTTATTTCTTTCTCAATTACTTTGCAAAAATGTAAAAACGGGTGCGGTTGCGAGAAAAGAGGTCCTATCTGTTGAAATATATATATATATATATATATATATATATATATATATATATATATATATATATATATATATATATATATATATATATATAAACAGCAGAAGTGGTGAGCATCGCCATCCAACAACCGACTCTCAACATCCAGCAAGAGTCGGATCCCATACTCCCTTCCAGCAGAAAGAGGACTGCGCGAGCGAACGCAGGCCAGAGAACGCAGGCCAGAGAGCGCGCCCCCGAATGCTAGACACAGCACCCCCGTCAGGAAATGCAAGAGTACCCAGGGAAGCACAGATAACACCTGGTATGCCCCTGAGGCCTCGCCATACTTTGTAAAATTGTCCACTTTATATATAACTATTAAGTAAACCTTACAAATATTGTTTTGTAGCTGCAGTAGCATATCATTTCATATTTTCAATGTTATACCTAAAGCTTTCGACCCTAAAAGTGGTTCATCCCTTTAATCTGTTG
>JANJGK010000046.1:4296981-4394481 GCA_039081455.1 Macrobrachium rosenbergii | reverse complement strand
GCACCTCGTAGTCAGCAGTTGGGAAGTCTCTCTCTCTCTCTCTCTCTCTCTCTCTCTCTCTCTCTCTCTCTCTCTCTCTCTCTCTCTCTCTCTCTCTCTCTCTCTCTCTCTCTCTCTCCTCAGTTCTAAATAGAACCTTTTTAACTGACATGTGTGAAATTAAATCCCCTTTACAAAAATAAAGTTTAATCTTCAAAAAAAATTAACAGGTTAATTATGGTAACCAGTCAAAATGGAGAAAATGATTAAAATCGCAAGCAAATAAACTACTTCCCAAACCAGCGCACCACGAAACACTAACGAGACAATCTCCCTCCCTACACTGTCACTACAGAGTCTCTGGATTATTATGTCACTTGTACCCGTCTCAACTGGCTTGATCCCCACAGCAGCCAAATTCTACTAAGTTCATACAGTGCCCATAATTGTCGTACACGGCACCCAGGTGCCATTCATGCCCATACATTTGAAACATCTGCGGAGGAAATAAATATCTCCTATTAGTCCGGGGCATATTATGTTTTCACAGCATCAAAACACGAGATTAAAAAATGGTAAAAAACAAAAATAATGCAGTCAATGACACAGAATAAAAACAGAAGACATGGCGATCAGTGTCTATCTTCAGAACTCACCATTCAGGCGATCGTTCGAACCCAAACGTCCTGGGTATGTCACGGCCCAAAGCAGAATAACATATTATTTCACAAAAGGTCTAAGCTCAAGGCATACGGGTATATGCAAACAAACTCACATGACTCAGTGCCCAGCCTGTAAACCAGTTAGGGCTAGAAATTCCTTCTAACAGGTTCCAGCAAAGAATGTGGACTCATATCCTTTTCTCACGGCTCGTCATTAAACGGCAAGGTTCGCGGACTCTTAAATTACCTGCGCGCTGGCGTGTCACTACCTAATTACGTGAGTAAATGCATTTTCCAGCACTGAACGCCACACCGCCTTCGCAACAAACAGGAATGTCTCAGTTGCATAAAAGATATATATATATATATATATATATATATATATATATATATATATATATATATATATATATATATATATATATATATATATAGTAAATCCTATGCTTTTTAGACTAGTCTTCTCTTTTAGAGACGTCTAAACAATTGGCCTCAAAGGCAATAGAAGCCAACTGTTATCCAATGATGACGCAGAAAGCGACGAGAAACTCAGTTGAAAAGGAGATGAGAGGTTTTACCGTTCTTCAGAGGAGAGACAAAAGCAAACGACTAATTTAGAGCCTCTGAAAGGAAAAAGGAATGAAGACTAACCTTTGTTGAAAGGAGGAGAAAGGGTAAATTCACTCGGAGAGAGAGAGAGAGAGAGAGAGAGAGAGAGAGAGAGAGAGAGAGAGAGAGAGAGAGAGAGAGAGAGAGAGAGAGAGAGAGAATAGCAGCAGCCTTAATTGGAAACACGAGCTCAAACAGAGTTTTGTTGAAACGGAGAAAAAATGAAAAAGAGCCCATTCTGATATCACAAGACCTGCGTCAAAGAGACTTCTGGAATAAGTCTTCACGACAGTGTTTCTGAAGCCGGCATCAACTTTCTCGTCACTCTCCAAGAGAGCGCGAAAGACTCCGTTTCTTTATAATATCAAGAAATTCTGACTAACATCCAAGCCATTGCCATTCTGCCCCACTGCCTTCTTTCTTGATCCTTGCAAAGACAAAGAATTATCTGATCACGAATATATTCTAAAAAATTGTTATCAATATTATTAAAATTTCCCACCTTTGTGAGGTCCACACCCCTGTCATGCCCTTAAACACCTTACCACTCTCAAGGGCTGCTCTAAAGAAAGGCCCCGTGCTGGCATAAGGCCAGAGGCCAGCTCAATCCAAAGAAATCCGATCATCCTCTCATCCCTTCATTTATCTCTGCAAAGAGAACACTCTCCCTCTAGGCAGCTGCTGACTTATTCAGGTAAAATCTGTTTAAAATCTGGATTTTCACGATTCAGGATGATCCTTCATCAGATAAGTACCATGTGATGTGCATAGGTTGCATACATAAAGTACTGAAAATTAATATTCATAGGCATAGGAACATATCTTCATTTGATGAATTCACACACACACACACACACACATATATGTATATATATATATATATATATAGGCTATATATATATATATATATATATATATATATATATATATATATATATATATATATATATATATATATATAATATATATATACAGTATATATATATTGTAACGAACTCCAGGTCTTTTTTCTAGAGCCTGAAACATTTTTTTTTATTATTATTTAAGGATCCTTTTTCCAGACCAGCTCAGTGCCAAATACCAGGCAAGAGCCAGTCGCGACACAAAATTCACAAAGTAAAATCAACTCTCAAAGAGGGATAAAAAACACTGACGTAAATTTAACAATCAAATTTTAATTTACAAAAAGTTCATACAACACAAAAAGTCCCCGAAAAGCTGCCTTGAGGAACTAGAAAAATACTCATACAAACTTTACAAAAAAAAAAATAAACACTTAAACCATCAAGCGCCTACCTAACTTTTATACCTTGAGTCGAAGGGAAAGAAAGTTGTAAGAGGTAGAAAACCACACACTTACCCGAGCAAACGACAGACGGAGACACGGAGAGAAATAAACCTTAAACCTAAATTACAAATAATCACTGTTTAACATTATACACCTTACAGGTACATAATTTTCTGAACCGACGATAATGCGAAACTGAAGATATTAATATAAATGGCTGTTCCACTTAAGGATCACTGGAGGACCACTGCAGGATCACTAAAGGCGTCCATACACCGAGGGATCAACAGGGACACAGAGGTGGTTATGAATAATATGCAGAGGAGATCACAAACGGTTTGCTTACCGTTCTCAACCACTAGAAGGCCTCCTGACGACTCCAGGAGGTCAAACACACGGTTAAAGCCTGCAGCAGTGGCAAGCAGCAGCTCAAAAGCACCAGGAGTGCTAAACAGTGAGAGACAAAATCAGTCCATTGGGACCTCTCAGTAACGACGAAGGCTGCAGGGCGGGAGCGCAGGACTTCCAGTAGGAAAAAGCCGTAAGGAAAAAATTATTGAATGACCTCCTCTGTTGGGGAGCCGATACTCTCTCGCGCTGCCCAAACACACCCAACACGTAAACTCCGGTCCTGGAAAAGAGAGCAAAAGCGTAATCACATAATGAGCAGCTCAACAAGCGAAGCACTGAGGACGGTGGGCCGCTCAACAAGACATGAAAAGAAGGGAGATCCGGTGAATAAACACTATACAAATAACCGAATACAAAACCTTGGCTGGGGATTAAAGAAAATTCCAATAAAACTTTTCGTGACTTAACTAAAGCTTAATAAAATTATATTTATGAAAAGCCATGGACAAAATATTCAAAGCAATTCTCACAATATATATATATATATATATATATATATATATATATATATATATATATATATATATATATATATATATATATATATATATATATATATATATATATATATATATATATATATATATATATATATATATATATATATATATATATATATATATATATATATATATATATAGAGAGAGAGAGAGAGAAAGAGAGAGAGAGAGAGAGAGAGAGAGAGAGAGAGAGAGAGAGAGAGAGAGAGAGAGAGAGAGAGAGAGAGAGATGTGTAACGAAATAATTGCAAAAAATAAATATGAAAATAAATACACATATGAGAATAAACATAAATAGAAAGATAACTAAAGAAACGAACAGATAAACAAGAAAGCACATTACGAAAATAGTTGAATCGTGAGAATGGCTCCAAGAACAACCAAATCTCTTTCTGTCTTACAAATTGGAAAGCTTCTGTTTTCTCCATTTCCTCCTTCCAGAACCTAAGGGAAATACTCACGGCTCCTTTCCTCCCAACAGCAGCAGGGGAAATGAGATAGAGCGCTAAAACACCTCCCCCGAATCCCCTGAAGGGAATTATAACATCCTGGGTGTGGTTTCACACAGAAAGTATGAAGAGTTTTGTTTAACCTTTAGAGAAAGAGTTTATCTTTAATGTCACGTTGGCGTTTCATGCTATTATTATTATTATTATTATTATTATTATTATTATTATTATTATTATTATTATTATTATTATTATTTAGAGGATGAACCCTATTCATATGGAACAAGCCAACTGCAGGGGCCATTGACCCGAAATTCAAGCTTCCAGAGTATTACGGTGTTCATTTGAAAGAAGTAACAGCAGGCAACAGGAAATACAGGAAGAAGAGATCAGTTATTAAAAAAGAAAAAGTAAATAAAAAAATGAATGATTAAAAATACCCGATAACTATTTAACAAATATTTCTTGTGTCTGTCCAAAGCAGTACATTATGATTAGAGGTTACTTTGTAAAGGGCGGTTCTGGTTTAAAACAACTAATAATTGCAGGAAAGTTGTAACATGGAATATTTATGTATTTTCACTTGTCAATAACTGAAGAGCATAGGCACTTCAGCCTAAGTGACCAAAGTAGCGCTGATAATATTCCTGCAGAGTTCATTCTGCTTTCCAGTTCAACGAACAGTAACAAAATAAAACTCGCATTATCATAGTCAATAACTCAGTCTTAGCATAACCAAAGAATATTCCATTTATTCTCGATATCATAATAAATCAAATAAAATCAGTGTATGCAATGGATTACCCGTTGCCAATTTACTACTTAAATTATAAATCAAACATTGGGAAAAAAAGTCTCTGTCAGATTAATGTGCAGCGCATTTATCCAGTTTACTTCAAGAAATATTATTAGATCTCTCTCTCTCTCTCTATTAACACAAACACACACACACACATTATATATATATATATATATATATATATATATATATATATATATATATATATATATATATATACTGTATGTATATACATTTCTTGCAGCATGGTAAGAAGTAAGGTCCTATAGTCAAAGTATAACAAAAGGAAAACATCTAAAACATTCAGAAACATAAGAATGTTGAGTAATTTTTGCTTTTAGAATTTAAGAGGAAGCTGTAGAGCTAAACCGAACCCAGGAAAGAATTACTCTTGTTCAATATTATAAATTCAGCGTAATGTCCAAAGGCCGTTGCTCCTGATAAGATATTCAGATTTTGAAGAGATTTACAATAAGTGGCATGAAGTATGAGGAATTATCACACTCTGCAATTTTGGAAAAATGAGGTGTACCCAGTTCTAGACATGAAGGTGATTCTATTACGCCACCTTCCAGCCGAAGCAGAATCTTCTCAGACCAAACATAATGCAATTGCTTGAGAAGTCTATAGGCCTAATGAGATGCTGGAAAGGCCTTCATTATGGAAAGCTCGTTTTCTGTTAGCATCGAACATCTGCATTTCCAAGATCAGCTTGATGGAGTCTTTATTAAGTCTAAGACTTTGCTGTTGGCCTAATGGCTTAGTAGGCCAAGCCCCAAAATCTAAGCCAGCTCTTTTGCTATTTCCCGGGTTTATCAAAGAACTGGCGTAGTGGCGGTGGATTCAAGTGCAGGTTTTAACCAGCTATTAATACTTGACGTAGCTTGTTTACTAGTACTATGTTGCATTTTAATATAAGCTCATGATATTTCGTCAAATATTCGGTTCGCCTTGCATGAAAAACAAATTCGGTGAGAGGTGGATGAGAAGGCAGGAGAGGAAATTCTACACCGAAGACTGTTCAGTTATTAAGTGCACAAGAATGTGGCAAAGTCTAAATTTCTTCTTCAAACGCTCCCACGCTCGCGTACATAGACAGCACTAAGCTTCAACTAACATGAATATTATAATATGTATAACTCCGTTATATTCATTATTGTTGAGAACCATTTCATCATAGACGTCACAGAAATGCAGTCTCTCTCTCTCTCTCTCTCTCTCTCTCTCTCTCTCTCTCTCTCTCTCTCTCTCTCTCTCTCTCTCTCTCTTTCTGCAGTATGGACACAGATGAAACCTATCACCAGGCATATTTGTCGAATATTCTCTTTCATATCTTACAAAGACCACTTCGAAAGCAAAGGCAATGTATTATGCCCGTAAAAGTGCTCATTTAATCTAGCAGGTAAATGTAATAAAACAAAATGAGCAATTAACGCTAATCTAGCTGGTTACTGATTTGTTCTTGATTTCCCAGTGCAACGACTGAAAGCAAGTCCTCACAAAATCATTCCGGACCACCTGTCTATCCGTCTATGTATATAGTGCACACACACACACACACACACACACACACACACACATATATATATATATATATATATATATATATATATATATATATATATATATATATATATATAAGCATTAACCTACAAACGTCCTTTAATATCTAATTCGTTCTACCTCGGAAATAATAAATTTTCATACATGTTACCCGAAGGGGAATTTTTTAGTTGATAATAAGTTCGACGTCTCGTGGGCTTTAACCACGGACGACAAGAGCTCAGGGCTACAGTGACTCACATCTAACCACGCGGCCAACAAGTGGACATTAAAGGACGTATGTAGCTTAATGCGTGTATATGAATCATGGTGATGTAATAAAATTAATTCACATATATACATATACATATATATATATATATATATATATATATATATATATATATATATATATATATATATATATATATATATATATATATATATATATATATATATATATATATATATATGTTATCCAGCCAGGGTTCGAGAGCCGGCTGTTCATTGAAGTATCTGTTTTAAGAACAGAATTTAGCATCTCACCTTCCTTGAGATGTTTCTGGTGGCTGTGGCCTTACCTGGGTCAGCAGATCCCTTCTCTTTTCGTCGTAAGATTCTCTCTAAACCAGTCTTTACACAAAGGCATACTGGAATGAGACACTGATATAGAAAACTAGACTTAATTGACAAGTTTAACGAAAGTAACTCTACAAAAACTACGGTCAAGAAATGGAGTGATTCACACTCCCTATCAAAGGAACACATTACTAGAGGGAATACTGTTCCCCAAACAAGCATAGACATTATTTTATGCCAAACAATAATAATCAAAGACCCCTTTGCCATCAAGCAAAGTAATAAGGTCGTGACGACCACAGTACAAGTCATATAGTCTGTGAGAAGAATAACACCACTTCCAAATATTCGTCCTTCCAGGACAATGTTCGAGTTTCCTGTAGAAAGAAATATCATTATATTAAAGCCTGCAATTGTGAATGTGCATAAATGTTCAAACAGAAAAGTGGGCAAGTTCATTATGTAGACATCGTTCAGGTTCACTGCTTTTCAACCGGGGGGGCGGGGGTGGGGTTCCTTCTAAAAACTGGGAAAGAGAAAAATGTCACTGTGTTTTTTTACTTACTTCTATGGTCGTAAATAACGTATATTCATAATGGCGGGTTCTTTGATCACTACACCAGTTTAAAACACATATCCCCTATTACAGCTCGAGGCAGTCTCTCCCGAGAGTCAAAGTTCTTCTCGCCATATATCATGGGAAATCGCACATACACACACACACAAACCTCTCTGGAATCTGGGCATTTCCGGTGCATTAGCTCAGTGACCAAACAAACACACGTTGTTTCCATGCGCTTGGCCCATGATCAAATAGTTCTCTGCATCTGACTGAACAAATTCCAATGTCAGCACAAAAGAACCTGCCGTGGGAGCCACTAACAGGTCATCACCTATCTCACTGTTGAAAGACTTAAAGGTCATCCCCGTGACTGTTACACACACACACACACACACACACACACACACACACACACATATAGTGTAACACGAGTTATGCAAATATTTTGGGAAATGAAAGAAAGGCTAATTCTGAGCAAAAAATGTTCTGTAAACAAATGCATTTTAAGGCTTCGTTTGTTGGTGAGGTGAATTTTTAAAATAACCGTTATTATTAAATGGGCAAGTAAGATGGTGCGTAGGGATGTCGGAGTGAGTAGTCAGGGATGTGTGGGGGGAGGGGGGGGCGGCGGGGGAGGAGGAAGATGGCGCAGATCAGTTCATTTGTTACTCTAAACAGTCTCACTTCTTTGTGAAAATAAGTGAGCGTGTCCGGGTTACAAGTGTCAAATTCCTGATACATTTTGAGAGCAAGAAACTGGAGACAATGCCTTACTGTGCCAATAATGTGGAATATGCAGATGTGATGTTTATTTAAGGGTTTTGCAACAGTTCCATTTATAGATTATGCGGTTGTGAACTCCACCGTTATACAAAAAAAAAAGAAATCAACAATTAGGCCGATGTGAATAAAATACCTCCAAATCAAATGTTTTCTTTAGATACTGAACAGAAGGGGAAAAATGCATGCTTCATTGAAACCTTCTCCCTCTGTCAATGATATTCACTGGAAGAAGAAAAGAAAAGTAAGCCTAATGGAATCTCCCCTCCATCAAAGAGAGGCCTATTCATTAAACATCGATCAGAGATTTAAAATGTATTATAAAAAATCTCTCCTTCTCCATCAAAAGTATTCATCGCACACCAGTCAAAGGAAAAAACGCACCTATGAAAATGCTTTCATCTCTGTTAGATTAAAAAGATTGGGAACATTGTGGGAAATTTACTTTATTCATTCTCTCCTGTCAAAGGCACCCCATTCATACAGTAATCGAAAGAGGTAAAAAAGCTGACATTGTTCAAAGTGCAGTAACCTCCCTGCCTGCATTCCCTTGCCATCGTGATTACTGTCACTATCACCCATTCAGCACTGGCGTAGCCTACCCCTGACTCCTGATTCAACAACTCCACGACGAGGCGGCAGGACAGGAATTCAGTGATCACAAATAAATGTCGCCAAGCAACTTCTCCACTACTTTCTTGATACGTAAAGCTAATCATTAAAGTGAATTACATGAAGTCTGTTCACCTGTGATTTACCAACTGAAGGGACTTTAATGTTACATTTTTTCAATAACCTGCAAGAGAAAATCATGATTAAAAGGTTAGCTTCATCAACCCTTCACCCCATATACCTGGCTATTCACTCCGACGACACCCAGTATGTGCCATCTTACTTGCCCGTTTAATGTTAACGGTTATTTTAAAAATTCACCTCACCGATAAACGAAGCCTTGAAATGTATGTTTATAGAACATTATCTGCTCAGAATAACTTTTTCTTTCATTTCCCAAAATATTTGCATAAACTCGTGTTACACCCTGTTCAATATATATATATATATATATATATATATATATATATATATATATATATATATATATATATATATATATATATATATATATATATATATATATATATATATATGAATTGAAAACTACCTCGAATCAAGTATATTTACCGAATTACGAATGCCAGCAGCCTCAAGGCGGAATAATTTTGTATAATAGAATCCCAATATATTCATCGTATATCAGATATATTGTCGTTTTTTGTGGAAATGAATATTCGTGCATATTTGCAAAGCGTAAAAGCAATTTTGAATCGTCGCAAGGCTCAGAATAATAAGAAGATAACTTATTTTATATGAGTGCTTACGAGTGAGCGTTTCATTAGTGGATGTTGCCAGCTTATGGTTACTTTATATTTATTCAGCCAAATTAACACTTGAGGATGCTTGGTCTACCTCTTTCTTAGCAGGAAGGTTTCCTTTAAGGAATGATTTATATAACACAGACACACATACATACACGCGCGCGCGCGCGCGCTCACGCCCGTGGATTTGCTTGCTAGAGTAACAACGTTCCAGCCTGTTTTGTGAAACATTTCCAACAAAAAGAAGTGAAAACAGATTCGTTGAAAGTGAAGGCTTTTATTAACTAGCACTGGACACGGCTCACCCTTAACATTTTCCATTGATAAATAATTCATTTTGTAGGCCTCTCTCTCTCTCTCTCTCTCTCTCTCTCTCTCTCTCTCTCTCTCTCTCTCTCTCTCTCTCTATCCCTTCCTTGTCTATTAGATAATGACACCTGAAATGTTAAAACGAATTACAGCAAAGTCCTTCCATCGAGAGTAAAATGTTGTGCATAGGATTAGAGAAATTTCTCAGCATAAATATTTATATTTTCTTTAGTTAGATATTTGCATAATTTAATATATTGCCTGTTGATTCTCCCATGCATTACTAATAGTGAAGAATTACTTACCGCTCGGCTGAAATATTAATATAGTGCATTAGCACGGCCATTATAAAGCGGCAAAAACATTCTCTGCTCATTCAACCGGGAAAGTCTACATTTTGCTTTTTTCTTTTTCAGGTGTAAACCTATAATACATAAATACACACACACACACACACACACACACACACACACATATATATATATATATATATATATATATATATATATATATATATATATATATATATATATATATATATATATATGTATCTATTATAATTAATAAATATATCTATCTATCTATCTATCTATCTACATATATGTATATATATATATATATATATATATATATATATATATATATATATTGATATGGACAGACAAATAGGATAATATTAAGCTCTGGAAATACTTTGAATATTTAATTATTATTGCAAAATCGGGTTTAGCATGTAAGAAATAGAACTCAAACTCATGTTCAGAATATAAGGAATAAAAAAAAAACAAATTAAAAACATGTTTTTATTAAAAAGCACTGAAAAGTAAAAAAAATAAAAAATTTTCTGAGATACACCAGGATTTTCTCACAATTCATCATGTCTACAAAAATAAAAGCGTGGGCCCCAAACATGGAAGTAAGTGCTACGAGAAAAGAAATATATTTTTTTCACATCTTGTAGCGTTCCATTCCATGTTTGGGGCCCACGCTTTTATTTTTGTAGACATGATTAATTGTAAGAAAATCCTGGTGTATAAAAAAATGTATTTTTCTCTTTTTAGTGCATTTTATTACAAGTGTGTTTTAAATGGGTGACATATATATATATATATATATATATATATATATATATATATATATATATATATATATATGTGTGTGTGTGTGTGTGTGTGTGTGTGTGTTTGCATATAGCTTTGCAGTGGAGTCTGGTTAACATACATATATGTTCAAGATTTTGCGCCGCACACTTTGAACGAAAATTGCTGGTATGTGCCATAATGAATTCTGGCAACTCTTACACCACCAGTCTAGTAGCTCTAAGCTCAGTCAGTAGAGGAGAGAGGGAGATCAGTTTGACTTGAGATGTCATTGGAGAATGTACTGCAGTTCCTGAACCCAGGATGCATCATAAATATTTAACAATAAATATACTCAGAATTTGTTACCGATTTTAGTTCTTATCTATTATGATATAGTGTAAGGTGTAATTATAATTTTACAAAATAAAAAAATGTTAGAAAAAACACTTATAACTTGGTAAATTAACATGTTTTTACAACTGTCTTTTGGAAAAGAGGCCCCACACAGGGTTGGAAATATTCACCTTTAACTTCCCCTGGGAGTACAGAAAATTTTTTAGAATTTTTTTTGGTAAATCTTGTGCATATGCCCGGTCTAGGGGTGTACTTATAATATATTTAGCCTGGACTGTGAGGGTTAACATTTTTTTTTTACTTTTTTCTTTTAAACCTTTAGTTTGACAGAAATTGTAACCAGTTTATGATTTTAGCTAACGATATTGATATCCTGTCTAGCTGAAGGTGTGAAAAATCTGTGCAGTTATTAACTTATCCTACTGAGTCAAAGAAGGTATAAAAATCCGTAGAGTTATTAACTTTTCTACCGAGCCACAGAAGCTGTGAAAAATCCGAAGAGTTTCATACAAATCCTGAGATACTGGGAGAGGTCACTGCTGACCTACTGATCATTTAAGGTTGTATTGTCACCGGAATTGGGTAACCATGCATAACAGACAGACAGACAGACAGGGGCAGAAGTCAAGTTAAATGAAAGCCTGTAAAAAAAAGTTGCGGCACAATGGCCAATGCATAAATATAAAAACAAACGCCCCAGCTGGCAATGTCATGTTTATCGACTTTGCTTGTATGTTCGTATGTGTTAGTTATAAGCCAGCGATTGTTATACCACAAAAAAGCAAATATGTTTCAGATCCTCAGTCCCGTCAAAATGATAGATTTATCTTCCAGGTAAAAAAAAAATGATAAAAAGACATGGAATTTGACAACCATCCAACAACACGAATCTCTACAAGGGAAAACAAACGCAAACCTTTTACAAAGCTTGACAGTTCGTATAGTGGAAGGTCGGAAAAAATTTCACTTCCAGCAATACACAGCATCCCTGACAGGTAGCAGGATTCGTGAAACAATTCTACTAATTTCGTGCCAAATTGTTCCGGGTGAGAACTCACTGTTTTCATGAAAAAAATCCGTCTTTGCAAAATAAATGTAGCTAAAAAGTTATTTTATTTTAATCCTGGCCAGGAGAAGCATTCCTTTTCCCACATGAAGAGAGAGAGAGAGAGAGGGAGAGAGAATATTTTCACCTTAGAATGAATTGGTACACTTTTATAATTTTTCATCGTTTCATGCAACACAAAATATCTGAGGTATTTATGCACTCGTTAAAAATGACAAAATTTGTCCCTTTTACACTATAAAGAAAGAATCTTTTATCTCTGTTGATTGTGAGCTCTCCTTAAAAGAAGAGCTTTTCCCAAAAGCTCCCCAAAGGATTTGTGTTCTGGTAAAATCATTTTGAAAAGTACTAAAAGTTTCGATAACCAACATTAGAATCAGGTACTAATCACACTTTCAAGTTAGGAGGAAAGTGTAATTCAAGAATTAAAAACTCACGGGAAATACAAGAAGTAAATACAGGATTAAATTTTAGGTTATGAATATTAACTTTACTTTTGAGTTTATATTAAAGTGTGCATATATATATATATATATATATATATATATATATATATATATATATATATATATATATATATATATATATGAATATAAGAAGGCCCATAAAACACTATTTAAACGTTGCAACCATATATTTCGAGCACTTGCTTCTGTGCCCCTGTTCACTGGTAGAATATGGACAGATGAAATGTTACAATGGTATATGTACAAAGCATATATAGGTGTGGCATTAAGTCTCCGATGGTATGCAGGTGACCGTTTCCTAAGAGGGAGGAGAATAACCAATTCCCTCGTGGTTTTTGGCCTCATTAACTCCCGTTTGGCGACGATTCTGGAGGTCTTGTTCTCTGGGACACCTTCTTCAGAAGCGGTCTGAGGATTAAAGCGTCGATGTCGTCTGATTTCCAATGTCCTCCTGACAAGTTCATATTGTTGGTTTGATTGATGATAGCAGATTCCAGCATCTTTCTTTTGTACGGACAGCTACTTTTGAAAACCAGTTCTGCCCCCCTCCAGTTTATGGAATGTCCGGTATCTCTGATATGTAAGGAAAATCCCCGAACTCTCCGAAGCATATCTTACCGACCTTTTGTGCTCTATTATTCTTTGCGAGAGCGATCTACCTGTCTCCCCTACGTAAATCTCACTACAGTTGCTGCACGGTATCTTGTAAACTCCTGCTTCTTCCCCTTTGTTATTTAAGTATACGTTAATGAGCGAGCTCCCGATGGATTTGGGATAATGGAAGATGAAAGGATTGTTAGACCTGACTTGTTCCGTGGCTTTTTGGATGTTTTCGTTGTACGGAAGCTTTATTTTGTTGTTAAAATCTATTTGTCTGTTGTGAGGGGGACCTTTGTAGTATATTTTATTCGCTTTGTTGATAGCCTTCTCGATAATGTGGGGTGGGTAGAGCAGTTGTGTTAGGTGTTGGCAGATCGTGTTGAATTGTTTATCTAGGTACCCATTTGAACATATTCAAAGTCCCCTGAGGAATAAGTTGCACCCTACCATGATCTTTACGGAGACATCGTGGTAGCTTAAGAAATGAATATATGAAACAGCGAAAGTGGGTTTCCTATATACTGTGAAGGCATATCTGTTCTGTTCTCTTATGATCAGTACATCTAGGAACGGCAATTTTCCTTCCTTTTCCCATTCCGTTTTGAATTTTATGGTCGGAACTAGCGAATTTCGTCTATTAAAAAATTCATTAAAGTCTCCCCAGCTATTGTCCCAGAAAGTAAAAATATCATCTACGTATCTAAGCCAGATCATATTACGGGATTTGATAGACGACAAAATTTTTGTTTCGAAATATTCCATGTACAAGTTTGTTAAAAGGGGTGATAGGGGACTTCCCATGCTACAGCCAAATTTTTGTTTGTAAAAATTACCATTGAAAGAAAACACGTTGTTAGTTACACAGAGGTTGATAAGTTTTAAAGTTTTATCTATGCCAAGAGGAAAATGGTCTTCATATGGTTGTAACTTCCTCTCTAAGAAAGACAACACTTCGGCGATCGGGACTTTAGTAAATAATGACTCGACGTCTAGGCTGAGCAATTTGATATTGTTTGAGGGGATGTTTAAACTATTAAATTTTAGTATATATAAAATCCTCTGCATGTTTGACGTGGGAGGATGAGAAGGTTCCTAGAAAGGGTAATAACAGGTCTGCGAGCCATTTTGATAATTTGCACATGAAAGAGCCCCTGCTAGATATTATGGGGCCATTAATAGTTGAAACATCCCCTTAAACAATATCAAATTGATCAGCCTAGACGTCGAGTCATTATTTACTAAAATCCCGATCGCCGACGTGTTGTCTTTCTTAGAGAGGTAGTTACAACCAAAATTAGAGCTTTGGGAAATGTAGTAGAAATAGGAGACTGGATCGAGGACTGGCTAACTAATAGAAAACAGAGAGTCGTAATAAATGGTGGAGAATCAGAATGGGCAGATGTGACAAGTGGAGTTCCTCAGGGTTCTGTCCTTGGCCCGCTCTAGTTTTTGATTTACATTAATGGCACTGATGCAGGCTTAGCTAGTGGGATAGCCAAATTTACAGATGGCACCAAACTACTAGTGTAAATGCAGCAGACCCAGATACAGTGGAAAGTTTAAGAAATGATCTAAGGAAAATAGGAAAGTGGTGAAAAAAGATGGCAAATACCTTTTAACTTAGATAAGTGTAAAGTGTTATAGATAGGAACAAACAACCCTCATGCCAACTACATGCTGCTTGGGAATGACATAAATAGTGTAGAAGAAGAGAGGACCTTGCCGTTATTATTACCAAGGACTTAAAATTCACAAAACAGTGCGTGAAAGCTGAGAAGAAGGAGGCACAGAAACTAGTGGGATACATAAGGAAGCAGTTCAAATACAGAAACAAGGAAACTGTGCTTCAGCTCTACACATCAATAGTTAGACCTCATCTTGAATATGCAGTACAGTTTTGGTCACCAACACTAAGAAAGGACATAAATAAATTAGAAGGGTTACAAGCAGAGGCCACAAAGTTAATTCCATCCATCAGGCAAATAGGTTACCAAAGACGACTGGAGAGCCTGAACATGTATGACTTAGATTACACGACGATTGCGGGGGCAACTAATGGAAACATTCAAAATACTGAAAGGCATAACAAAAGCAGACCGTAACCTATTCACGTTAAACGAAAACCAGAAAAGAAATAATGGATGGAAACTAGAAGAGAAGAGATACAACACTTCTCATTGTGGGAACTTCTTAACTTACAAGATATGTGACACATGGAATAAACTGCCACCAGAAGTTGTAAACAGCAACAGTGTGGACGAGTTTAAAAGAAAGCTAGACAAAATCATTACAACACTGTGAATGAACAGTAAAACCTCCTCCTAGAGATAAGTCAGTACATGATGTCTCCTCGGATGGACTAAAAAGTCTTTGAGACATCCTAATCCTTGTAACTCTCTCTCTCTCTCTCTCTCTCTTTCACTCCGGTATCGTTCCTCCTTCAATATACCATGGCTTACACGGAACAGCGACCCCATGTAGAGATGGGCAAAGGCTGAAGACAAAGGAGAAGAAGATTCTACAGTATACAGATAATCATCTCTCTCTCCCCGTTATCATTGTAGATTTTACACCGACATTCTATAGTATACGGATAATCATCGCTCTCTCGTTATTATTATTATAGATTTTATACCGATATTCTACATTATACGGATAATCAACTCTCTCTCGTTATTATTATTATAGATTTTATACCGATATTCTACATATACGGATAATCAACTCTTTTTCTCTCTCTCGTTATTATTATAGATTCTACGCAGATGTTCTACAGTATACGGTAATCAACTCTCTCTCGTTATTATTATAGATTTTACACAGATATTCTACAGTATACGGATAATCAACTCTCTCTCTCTCACATGAGAACTCTGGCTTTCTTTCACGTTTTGTTGATATATGTAAATTAAAAACTTACGTGTAGAACTTTGACTATAATCTTGTGGGAAATACAAACGCGGTTTCAATTATTTCGAAATAGAAAACCTCCCAAAGTATTGTAGAATCACTTGCTGTGGGATTTATTTCTCTTTATTTAGTTCTAGGCCCTTTATTTAACCATTTTGGTGTCCACTAACCAATTATTACAGACAAGAATGGTTGAGAAAGTCAGAGTTTTTATTCAAGATTCTCATTCTTAAAAGCTTAGGTTTAGCTGTGAGCATTTTGTTTTGCAAAATAAAAGAACTATTGGAAGATGAGAGAAGTAAGATACAAAATCCAGAAGTATTGCTAACAACAACTGAGGATATACATTTATACAACACTATGTCTCATATAATGTATTTCATAAATAACAACTCTAGTGATAACATATTATATGCTCTGCATGCAATAACGACATAACTTGTCACTCATTAAAACTATTTTAGGTGAAAATGAAGACAATATGTGATTGTATTCCCTAACACTAAACAAAGAGATTGGACCCTTTCTAATCTGGTCAGACCTCATTATTTAGGGAGGGGTGTAGAGACCAAATGGTGGAGATGAGGTGCCTCCAGAAATGCTTCCTCCGCTGATGGAACCTCCAGAGATGCTTCCACCACTGATGGAACCTCCGGAGATGCTTCCACCACTGATGGAACCTCCAGAGATGCTTTCACCACTGATGGAACCTCCAGAGATGCTTTCACCACTGATGGAACCTCCGGAGATGCTTCCTCCACTGATGGAACCTCCAGAGATGCTTCCACCACTGATGGAACCTCTGGAGATGCTTCCACCACTGATGGAACCTCCAGAGATGCTTTCACCACTGATGGAACCTCCAGAGATGCTTTCACCACTGATGGAACCTCCGGAGATGCTTCCTCCACTGATGGAACCTGCAGAGATGCTTCCACCACTGATGGAACCTCTGGAGATGCTTCCTCCACTGATGGAACCTGCAGAGATGCTTCCACCACTGATGGAACCTCCGGAGATGCTTCCTCCACTGATGGAACCTCCAGAGATGCTTCCTCCACTGATGGAACCTCTAGAGATGCTTCCACCACTGATGGAATCTCCGGAGATGCTTCCTCCACTGATGGAACCTCCAGAGATGCTTCCACCACTGATGGAACCTCCAGAGATGCTTTCACCACTGATGGAACCTCTAGAGATGCTTCCACCACTGATGGAACCTCCAGAGATGCTTTCACCACTGATGGAACCTCCGGAGATGCTTCCTTCACTGATGGAACCTCCAGAGATGCTTCCACCACTGATGGAACCTCCGGAGATGCTTCCACCACTGATGGAACCTCCGGAGATGCTTCATCCACTGATGGAACCTCCGGAGATGCTTCCACCACTGATGGAACCTCCAGAGATGCTTCCACCACTGATGGAACCTCTAGAGATGCTTCCACCACTGATGGAACCTCCAGAGATGCTTCCACCACTGATGGAACCTCTAGAGATGCTTCCACCACTGATGGAACCTCCAGAGATGCTTTCACCACTGATGGAACCTCCAGAGATGAAGCCTTCACAGACAGATCCTCCAGAAATGATGCCTTGGCTTACTAAGGATCCTCCAGAAGCACCGAAGTCAGAAGAAATGCCACCTCCTGAAATGATACTACCAGAGGTACCACCTCCGAAGATAATGCCTCCAGAGACAATGCCACCTCCCAATCCACCTCCAAAGACCTGCCCAATTCCTTAATGGACAGCACTGTTGAGAGCTGTCTGGAGGTCCATGCCTCCCGGAAGAGTTGGGTTCTGGCCATCGCCGTAATTGACGAAGTAGAACTCATTCTGGCTCTTGGGTGGTGCTGGACGTTGATGACCTTCTGCCCACCGACTGCAGTTCCCTTGTTCAGGATGTACAGTCGGCCAATGAAAAATTGGCGCAGTTTCTTTATTCATCGTTCGTTAATGAAATATTGCCATATGCAGGTGCCATATTATTTGCTTTTCAATCGTGACAGCCTCAGAAGCAATTGGAATTTGGCTTTGCTTCTGCTCGAGTCTTGACGATGACCCAACGTATCGTACAGTACTGGTGTGTCGTCGTTCGTCACCTACAGCCGATCAGTAATAATGAAGCCTGTCAATATTCTTTAATAGCAAAGTGTAATTCAACTAATTTTGTCCTTTGATCAATGAAATAATTGGCATGGCACATTTAGTTGGCCTAAATTTGACTTCCGATTCTGACACCTGATTACCTACAGTAGGCCTATTTTCAACAGTATCTCTCTCGGATGCGTCATGTGAATGAATGTTTAAACCGACAATATCTATATTAATCTGCTTTATTTGATTATTCCCGTTATTCTTTTTTATTGACAAAGTTCTCCTTTGTTCTTATCCTTTTCATTAGTGCTTAACATAATTTACTCAGACCTAGCTATCTCATGCCAAAAACCAACATAAGAAATCAGACGAAAACAATTTAGTCTTTCTTCAATCTAATTCCTCGCATGTCATCCTGTTTCATTCGCACAAGGCGGAAAGCTGTGGGAGTCAAAGCTGAGGAAAACATTAGGACAAAAGAATTACTTTCATAAAAGCATTCTTGGGTTAATCTTGATGTAGATATTCATTTCTCCTAAACAGAAATTAATTAGAATCAGTTTCACACGTATGTCTAGACCTACTGCCGTGAGCATATTATACATAGCTGAAAGGTTAGAAAATATGAAAGGTAATTTTCTCATTTAAGTCTATTTCCGATATTTACAATAAAAACTAAATTATATATATATATATATATATATATATATATATATATAGTATATATACACATAAGAGAAAAGTAGAAATCCATGAAGTTGTAATGCAGTCAAATAAGGAGTAAAGCTAACAAACAAATGAAAATAAACATATCCATATTAGTAGGTGAGTTGTAAATATATATATATATATATATATATATATATATATATATATATATATATATATATATATATATGAGAGATGAATTAAGTAGGAATTCAGTCCTGACATAGGCCTATAAGTACGCATAGATTCACATGAATAAGAAAATGTTAGAGTAGTAAATAAGCCGAAATGAAGTCAAATACAAAATAACACTGTTAAACTAAGGAGAATAAAATGATAAAATTGGTCACATTATATGAAAAGGCAGCATAACTCATTAAAACTTTGTATAGGATCCTCGTGCATCTAGCACGCACTTATCCTACTTGGCATTGATGCAACAAGGACTTCGCAAGTGTCTGCTGCTCCCCTCTTTGGCCCTAAGTTTTCCCAAATATCTATTGCATGCTTTATAAGGTTCTCTTTGGTGTAAGCACGATTAACACCCTATGGTTGGGTCATGTAGGCCCATAAGTTTTCTATTGGGTTCAGATCTGCAGACTTGGCAGGCCAGTCAGTTCGAACCACGTCTGGATTCTGCTGGAACCATTGCTTTACAACCTCTGCATTGTGGACCGCAAAATTGTCTATGGCGATATATACTAGCATGGGATACGGCAATAATAGTTTTCGAACTGAGGGTACTAAAATGTCCCGTAAAATTTCGATACACTGATTGGTGTTCAGAAACGGTCATCGATGGCAATTAGCCCTCCCGGTCCACTGGCAGCCATCCATCCCCATGACCCACCTGATATTCTGCCACTACGCCTTGAAGTCGCGATATTATTTTCAGCATATCTCTCCACAGAAAATATTTCAAATGACAGACAATTCAATAGAGAGTAGTTAGTCATAAAAAAAAGAGAGAACAGTAGGCCTACAACTTTACAGACATTTTCTTCCATTTTTATGTTACAACACAGACCTATCTTATGAATTATACTCTATAAATGAAAATTATAATGTTTCCTAATAGCCTATTGGCATGCATTGAAATTATATCTCAAGACAACTATATGAAGATAAATGTGCAGTATAATCCCCATTAAACAGATAATTCCTGTATGAATAGTCAAATACATATAGTTATTGATCAGTTCTCAGCTTTAGGTCTAGGATATATATACAGTAATAAGGACAAAATAACAAGTTTCTTTTTTCATTTTGCAACTATTTATTATTTTCACTTTATAGTCGAATTGCATTAGTTTTTATATATAACGTAATGCACTCAAGTATATACTACATATCAGTTTATAATAGGAATAAACAGGTCCCATCCTTTTTTCTTTATGCTGTTGCGTTAGCAACGGTTTCCTTGCCGGAATCCTGTAATGCATTCCTGCCCCATGCAACCTATTCCGCACAGTCTACACGCGTATTTGCAGTCCAAGCTGCTGTTTCACAGCAACTGCTGTCATCTGGGGCTGTTCTTTGACAGCTGCAACTATCATATGGTCTAGCCCTTTTCTGGGGCTTCGAGGAGTTCCACTCTAGGCCTATTTTTCACACTTATAATTTTTTTTTTTTAAATCTTTGATAGCATTTTGTGAGTTTCCATTGTTTTCTGTAAAATTTAACAAATGAAATCGTTCAACTACTGTCAACTTTATATTGAAATGATAATATAAGGACTATGTTATACGATACTGCTAGTAATGTGGCCTCTTCCGATGTGGAAGTTTTGATGCAGAACTGGGGTACTCATTTTACGGTCTGCCAAACCAAGTGTGGAAAAAAATGTTCAAACTCTTTTTAGGGGTTTACTGTGGCCAGATATATTAGTTTCTTATATTTTATGATTCATTGTCCTATATTCTCGGCCATTTGCATATTTATATATCTTTTCATATAAAAATGACTGAATAAAAAGCCATCAAAGAGTGGCTGTTTGCGCCGAATCATGAAGCAGCAGAAGTTGATCGAGCCAGGAATGTCTGATGACTGACACGTCGAATGCAGACGACATCAGAATGACAGCAACTTTAGGGATCCATCTAATTATGGTAGCTTAACTTTATTTAAATTTGTTTTAGTAAATGTAAAAAATTATTGTGATTAACTTAGGGGAAGTTACAGAAAATGATCTTTAGACTATGAAGGAAAGCTATGGGTTGAATGACTTTAAACTTTAGGCTACCATAGAAGTCAGTCCTGTGGATATGTGGCAACACTGTATTATGGCAGTGGTCGTGATTCGACGTTTTTTATCACATCGTTTCGTTCACGTGAATTTTGTTATATGGAAAATAGTTTTACGTAATAATATAACATGATGTTCTAAAGATTATAGTGACTGTTTTTAACGCCATTATATAAGATTTACTCCATCTTCGAACAGAAAAATATATTAATCAGGCATGAATCGTGCGTCAGGCAGGTGATCGAAAAATTATGAAACTCTGCCAATTCTAATTTGGCTGACTGTACACGATGTCCTTCTGCTGAGGTGGGGGTATTACAGTTGGCTCCAGGGCGCCACCGCCCTCTGGGAGATGCGTGAACAGGTGCTGAGGTCAACCTTCGGCAGGGGAATGTTAGGTGGAGGACCTGCCCCACGCTGCAGGAAGTGGCGGAAAAGTCGCGCCTGAAGTCTGGAGCTGTTGGTTAAGTCACCACTCTGTGGGGTGGGGCGCAGGTGCAGCAACTGTCCCATCACCAATGGTGCCATTAAGATCACCGGCTATGACATTTGAACCTGGACTCTTGGTACTACCCCCACTATTGCTTCCGGCTCCGTCTCTGATTACTGCACCTCCAATGGATATAGGAGTGGGCGTCAAGCCGCATTCCACTGCAGCGTACAAGGACAAGAAAATCTGGAAACAGTAAACAAAGAGATAAAAATAATAAAAATAACTAGCTAAAAATATCTTCCGTTACTGCAGCTGGAATTAGTGGCTGGGATTAACGGCGTCATAAGTACTGGAGCAACAAAGGTTGATTACCTCTGTGAACTGCGGATTCCAGGGGTAAAAGATGCAGTTCATGATGGAATATCAAGTGTCTCTTAAAAAGTATATAGTCCTGCGGCTGAATAATCAACAAATACATATTAAAAATTCCTGGCATATGGTCATTCACTTATATAAGTCTGGCCACGTGTCCAAAAATACATAGCGTTAGAATGCCAAACGTAATATATATATGCTGTACACACACATATGTATGTATATATATATATATATATATATATATATATATATATATATATATATATATATGTGTGTGTGTGTGTGTGTGTGTGTGTGTATACATATACAGTATATATATATATATATATATATATATATATATATATATATATATTCAAATTACTGAAACAATACTTCAGTTATTAATGACAGGAACTCAACACCGTGATCTTTATGTAATTTATCATCTTTCAAGTGGAATTTATTTAAAGTTCAAAAAGGAAAGATTAAATAATTTCATGCGAAGAAGAAGGAGAAGAAGAAGAAGAAAAAAAGAGTGATAGCTTTGTTTATAGGTGTCGTAATGTACTGTGAGCCAGCAAGACTTCCCTTTCCTATGCTGTACAGTAAGCCAGCTAGAATCCCCTTTCCTAGGAAGGGAAAAAACAAACACAGAAGCAAGCAAGTACGCACACCACACAGAGCCAGGCACACACAGGCAGGCGGAGAGGCCACGTAATAAGGCAAATGAAAACGTTAAGTGTTTCGAGATGGTTGCCATGCCGGCATGATAGCAGGAGCCGTTTCAAAGGAAATTCCTGGCTAGTACTATTACTACTACTTCACTTTCACACGTCGCTCAATCTCACGTACTATTCAATCACTATTTCATGAGTGGTGCTCTATTAATCCTGGTTACTCCATTCATCATGATGGTGCGAGACCTTCCGTAGAGTCGCGTTCCGTAACAGAGCATTATGGTGAACGCCTCACTGTGGGTGCTGGGTGTGGGTGCACAAGTCGATTTTCTCTTTTAATCGTCTTTGGGAACTTAACGTGTGCAGCTGCCAGACGTAATGGTAACTTAACGTGTGCTGCTGCCAGACGTAATGGTAACTTAACGTGTGCTGCTGCCAGACGTAAGGTATAAAAGCTCTATCTAACCTAAAACTAGCTAAAATTTGCCATTTTATTCAAGTATTCGCAATAAAAAATAATCATGAAATCGTTATCATTTCGTTTTGCTTCATATTACACAAATTTGACAGAAACAATCAACAGTTTTATACAATATTTTTCCCTTTCGTTGTCAATCGAGACGACAAAATGTGGGGAGCAACCAATGAGTTTATTTACCGTCAGTCGCCCTTCAAACATCCACCAAAATTCTTATTTCTAGTCCGATTTTAAAAACCCATAGGAATCCTTGATAAATTTTATATCAGAAACCATAGACACATTTGAAAAATATTCACATTTTGAATTGGGATTAATTTTAGAATTTACTATTATAATATTTTTTAAATTGGTAAAAAATTCAAATTTTTTAATTCAAAATTCTGACCACAGTTTCTAATAGACCACCTCTCTGTGAGTAGGCTATTTATTGGTTTAGTTTTTAAAATTTAGTTTAAAACTAAGGGAGCCTTGTGGATTTAAAGCAACGAAGCTGAAAATCGGAAAAAATATTAATAATAAAGGAATGATTAAAAATTAAAGAAAAAAGAAAGATTGTAAAGAAAAGATTTTGGCATTCCGAGCTAACAGAAAAAGCATCGGGTATTGAACGAGGGTCTTGTTAGACGTCAAGCTTAGCTTCAGCTAACAATGATTGTTGCTACTCTGTCTTGCTTGCTCTGTCTTCATACCTGTGCACAAACAATTGTTAGTTCCGTGATCTTAAGCATATATACCAGGATGCACGTGTTACAAAAAATGAGGTATATATGTACATGTTTAGTATTCTATTCTTCTTAAAAAAAATATACACATTCATTCAGGCACAAACCCATATATATATATACTCGTATATATATTTATCTGTATATATATAATGTGTATGTTTATATATATATATATATATATATATATATATATATATATATATATATATATATATATATATATATATATATAGTGGAAAAGCACTATAATTGTCTAAAAGGCGTCAAATAGCGCGGCCGTACCAGATGAAAAAAAAAAAAAACGCGCTAGACTGTCCAGAAACGCGCTAGATTGATTGATAAAACCATTTTAAACAGAACAAGTCAATAACTTTGAACTACGACTAGATCTAAGTTTCGAAATAATTGTCAAAACTTGTGCTTCTTTGCACTGAATCGCCGTTTCAGCCGGGGTCTTGAATGTATGAATGTATCAAATGTATGAATAAGTCAAGTCACGCATCGAGGAAGGTCATTCAACCAAGCGACAAGGACGCAAAGGACTCTAGCCTAGTCCTAGTCACTGGTAGCGTCGGTCTAGGATATCTTAAAGGTATCCTTAATCCATCGTAAGACGAAATAAAAGTTTCGAAAGTCTCTGCACTCGCCCTGGGCAGAAATCCAAGAGCTATGAAGTCACGTGATTTCAAGTCTTCGAAGACACAGACGCTGAAACAGACAGGGAGCACAGACAGGCACTCACCAGCACCGTAAGCTTCATGGTAGAGGGGAAGACGCGATGTGAGATAGCGATGCCTCAGCATCTAGTATATATAGAGCGTCTCCTCCTACTAGTCTCACCTTTCACTTCCACCAGAACGCACGGGTGTGTCTCTTTCTTTGCTCAAACTTTCCAGCTCTTCTCCTCACACAAAGAAATGGCCGTTCTCCTCACACCTCTCTCGACTTCTCCTCAAACCTCTCTCCCCCTCCTCCCACAATCATGCTCAACTCTGAGGCGACATGATTCTTTTTGCATCGTCCAAATTCTCAGACTCAACGTAGCGTTGCCAAGTAGTGTTAAACTTTTTTTTTTCATTTTCATTGTCATACATGTCGACATGTTTGCGAATTCACAGCTAGCACTATTTTCCCTATGGCTTACCATGCTCCTGGGCCTTTAATTTATCATAAATGTCGAGTAGGTATGACATTTACTTAGTGTTGCAAAAAAAAAAAAAAAACTTTTATTCAGCAATAAATCTTGTATGTTCGTTTGATTCCTAGTCATCACAGTATGTTTTCTTTAAAAAGTAGCAAGTTGTTTTAAGCAAAAAAAGAGTTAGGAATTTTACAAAAAGCAGTTTTACGAAAAGTAGTGTGAAGAATACGAGCATCACAGGTGCCTATACCTTAGAAAAGCAAAAGCTATTTTGCCAGGAATAAATCATTAACCGCAGGTGTCATTTACCATTTACGGCGGATGCCAGATCCATCATTTGCAAGTGCATTATCTGCAACGACGTTCTTGCGCGTGCGGGGCCAATTTAGACCTCCTAAATAATGCAGTTCAGCTCTCGAGTGAAGGGAGGGGCCTGGTCGTTGACGGCCGCGTTCCGTGACACCTTCAGGTGACGTCGAATTTGGGTAGCGTTCAGGAGTTTCGGGTGACAAGAATCGACGAGAGAGAGAGAGAGAGAGAGAGAGAGAGAGAGAGAGAGAGAGATCTTAGAAGCCTGCAGGTACAATGGAAAGCATCATCAGATATACGAGGAAAGTGAAAGCGTAGCTTTGTTTCTTCCTGAAACCTCAGTCCTCCTGGGAGAAAGTGAGTAAGGAGGATGAGAGGAGGAGGAGGAGAGAAAAGGAGGGGGACGGTGAGGAAAGAAGAAGAAAAGAAGCAAGAGAGTGAGGAGGATTAGTTAACTTTCTTTAATCGCTTAGTTTATCGTCTTGTTCTTTTTGACCTGAGGAGTCAGTCGGCACATCAATTCATGTCATTCAATTTCTGTGGAGACATTCATTTAAGTGAATGAATTTGTGTCAGTTCAGCTAATTTACCTTAATTGATTAAGTGTTGCTCGTTACAATAAAAAAAAAACCTCTCACATAATATATTAATTTGATTTGCATCTTAATACATGCTATTAGTTTGCATATTTAATGTCTTGTTATTTGATCTCGGTACCTTTTCTAATAAGGGTCCTCCTTTGTGTCAATGGATTTTGTTTCATTTTTCTTCTTCTTTGTTTTTCCTGTCCTTTTTTTTTTTTTACATATATCTTTCGAAATGAGTATGGCAGCATGGAATCTATAAGGATAGAATTTGAAGAACAACATATGTCAGTCTGTATGTCTGTCTGTTCATATATATATATATATATATATATATATATATATATATATATATATATATATATATATATATATATATATATATATATTGTCGAGAGTAAAACTCTGACACGCCATCTCATCTGTCAAGGTATAATTTAAAGAACATTCAATTGCTTCATTTGTTTTATAACGAAGAACACTATAGGCAGAGGTCGCCCCTACTGACCTCTCCTTCACACTGCCTTTTGGGGCGAGAGTACTTTAACTGCCTTTCCTTGTCCGAGTGACTGCCGGGACCTTAAATTCCAGGTGCTGATCCGGTAGGAATGCAGATCCTTGCCTGAGACAAGCCAGCTGGCAGGGAGCCAAAGGATTGACTAAGTGCTCGCCGCCATCTTGGAACTTGACCCATGCTGCCCCATGCCCACAGCGACACGCGGTCATACCGACACCAGCGCCCATCTACGAAGAGCAGGATCATAATCCCCGGAAGCTTTAAAAGACCTCAGACGGACACACTCGATCTTAGAACTTGTTGGATGCTTCGCCAGAACTCTTGTCCGAATTTCTCTATTGAACTGCTCCTCCTGGACAAGTGGCTGTCGGGAGCCATAGTAAACTTTTGGTGTGACCTTATTCAGTTGTCCTCCCCAGCACTGGCTGAAGACGAGGAAAATCACCTGGTTAAGGAAAAGTGCTGAATTTAAGGTTCTTTTAGCAAGCCACGTCCCTGTCAGCCTATAACTATTTTTCTGTTTTTCCTTTTCGTAGTGCGATATTCTTGTATTGATTTTTATTGTTGTGCTGTTTAATTTGCCAAGCACTGAGGTGAAGTGTAGCGTAAATCGTTAAGATTCGAGTTATCGGAATCAGGTTCAGTCTGGGCACCTTCTGTGTAATTCCTCGATTCCTTAATTACAGTGCTGTTTTCGGTTGAGTAACCATAAGTGTTTTGCTTACAGATTAGGAGTAGTCAGCTGTGGATCTGTGCACCATCTTGTGTGCGTAGTGACCCCACTGCACCATTTACGACGCCCTTTGAAGCGGGCTCCCATTGTGTCCCTTCAAGCAATTCCCAGTCACTTGCGTCTTCCATCTTGTATCACAGGACCTTGTTTGCCCGTCCCAGTTATGCTACCATTCTTCTGAGATGTGTTTTTCTTATGTAAATATAATTTAAGTTAAACCCAAGAGTTTACCTAATCACTCCCCTTTTGAAGTAGGCCTTCAGCCATATTTTGATGTATATGTCTTTACCTGGCCTCAAGGCCAGAGTTCAAATTTGTGTTATCCAAGGTAAGTTGCGTATATCCCTAGTGAACCCACTAGTTAAACTAGATCTTCCAGCTAAAAACATATATATATATATATATATATATATATATATATATATATATATATGTATATGTATATATATATATATATATATATATATATATATATATACATATACATATACATTGAAAGCAATTGCTTTTGTGGCATCAATGAGTTTTTTGCCGGAATCTTCATATCGTCGGAGTTTTTTCTGATTCTCAGGCGTCAATCTTCGGTGAAGAACACACAAACTTCTTTGTTCCATTTATTGTTTTCTGTCACAACAGCTGTTTCTCCACTCTGCGGCATTTTTAAGTGACTACTGGTTTACAATTTGCATTTACAGTCATTTTGTCTCTTCATGCGGACGGAAAAGTAGGCCTGAGCTGTGACTGGTCCAGGGATTAAAGGGATGAACCACTTTTTGGGTCGAAAGGTTTAGGCGTTGCATAGAAAATATGAAATGGATATTCTACTAAAGCTACAAAACAATACCTAATAGTTATGTATAAAAGGAAATTTTTTTTTATTTACAAAGTATGGTTATACTGTTTATATCATATTTACAAAAAATAAGGATATAAAATAAAAATAAAAATATATTTTGCAGATATCAACCACTAAATGCCGGCTGTGGTTCGTGTAGGGCGGGGCCTCAGGGACGTGCCAAGTGTTGCTTGTGCTTCCCTGGGTCCTCTCCTTGTATTTCCTGACGGGCGCGCCGTGTCTGGTCTGAGCGCCTTCGATGAGTTCTTGTAGGGATGACTTCCTATCATGTATATCAATGAAGTGCTGGTGTATGGCCCCCTCTTGGTTTCTGTGGGCCAGTATTCGCCTCCGAAGGGTCGTAGTAGTGTGTCCGATGTAGGTATTGCTGTGAGATTTACACATCTCTTCCGGGCATATGAATTTATGCACTACGTTCATACACATCTCCTTCGGTCCCACGGGGCGGTGCTGTTTTTCCTTATCAGGGCTGCTACTAGGTTAGGCTTGCTGTATAGCCTGAGGTTAATTTTCTTGTAAGGTGCCTTAGGTGTCGCGCCTCTGTCAATGATTCTAATAAACAGGTATACAATTTCGTTCAGAAGCAGGCCGGAAGTCGTCTCACACTTGAGAGAGAGAGAGAGAGAGAGAGAGAGAGAGAGAGAGAGAGAGAGAGAGAGAGAGAGAGAGGGAGGTATGAATTGGCCTTCCCTATTGGAGTTGAAATAAAAAAACTGTTATTATTATCATCGTGAGCTTAAAAATACCACTAAACCAAATTCCAGGTTTTCCCTAAGCGAGAATTCAAAACTAGAAACATGACAGAGTTCAAGAAGATGGCAAACTGTAGACAGAAACCCCCTTACGGGTTCAGGGGGACATTGGAAAGTACCCTCTGAGGGCATTTCTCTTCGAAAACAGCTGCCCCAATAACCAGTTTTTCCTTGAGAAATGAATAACAGCCATTTAGAAATCGTTCAGTGACTTACGACAGCCATTATAATTTATACAGGGCTCCAGTCTGTTTCATACGACAGGTCGTAACTAAGGCGAAGTGATGTGTCTTCCCATTCCACGTCAATTGTGTTCCCGGATTCTTCTTCTTCTTTTAACGTGCTTTTTCCCATTTTTTGTATGGGGTAAGCACGATACTTTCTTTTGAAGGACTTTGATTTGGCTTTGGGGTAGACCGTAGTCTCGATCGGCTGCCCTGCCTGACATCGCTTAGACCCCGGTAGTGCATGTACATGTATCGTACCAAATCACCAGCTCCCTTTCTCACAGCAGCGAAGAAAGTTGAGCGGTTAGGTCGACAGTTCGAGACGTGAGAGGTGTCCGTTATGTTTTTAGAAGATGTTGGAGTGGCTTTGTTTGTGTGTGTATTAGTCTGTAACACCCATTTGCTTTTTAGCAAACCTATCCGTTGATTACATACATAATCCCGGGGTGTTTACACAGATAGCGAAGTGTCCGCCTCTCTGACCAGTCGGCTGCAGATTTGAACCCGTGCCACAGACCTCTATGAAGTCCGAAGCTGCTGCTCTACCGACTTTGCCATCGAGGGTCTTTGCGTTCCCGGATTATGTCACTGTATATTGCTCGTGAGGAGATGGTGTTTACAGGCTCCATGTGTCAGGGTGGTCAGCAAATCGTTTTGATTATTGTTCTGCTTTTAAATTCATGTCTAAAGGCTTCCCTAAAAGTTTATGATTTTAGTTCGTTTTACATTTGAATGTTATCATCCAAGGTTTACATAGAACTTATAATACTCCTTTCCCTCGTAATACTATTTGTTTCGTCTATTCCTCTTCTTCAAAAGGTTTCATATTTAATTCAAAATTTATGTCTCTATACTTTCTTCGTCCCATTTTCATTCGTCGTGGACTGATATTACAAAGCAGTTTTAAATCCTGCTAACAAAAATAACAAGAAACCAAGACACCTGCAACAGATCACAGCAGCAATCTGGAGCAAGTGGCTATGGGTTGCAGCGAGACCCGAAAGCGTAAAAAGTACGTTACGAAGGGTGAAGGAGAAAGCTGATCTGCACGAAAAGATCCAGTCCATCCTCACTAAACTCTAATGGTTCCTCGAAAATCCGGGGGATAAGAGAATGGTTGCAGTTCTGTACATTCATTTCTCTCCGTTTTGAGGAACCAAACCTCATTCATCACTTGGAATTCGTATCAAAGGTACAATAACATGAAATGTGTGATTTACAGTTTGCGTTAAATTCCTGGCATCTCTGGGTTTTCGTTTATGATCTAAGCTTTATGTTTTTCCTTTTTTTATGACGGTGCCTTTATTCCTTGAGTAAAATCAAACTTAATCACTTATTAATTAAAGCGTATTTCCCATATGTAAGATGGAATATTCTCGTCTTCTCATATGTGAAATGAAATGTTTTTTAATGAGATGAAATGTGAGCTGAGATATTCATCATCATCTCATTTGTGAGATGAAATATTCTTCGCTTTCTTATATGTCAGAATAAATATTCTCCATCTTATATGTGAGAGCAGATAGTCTCCATCGTCTCATATGTGAGAAGATGTGTTGTCCATAGTCTCATAATATGTGAGATGAAATATTCTCCAACTTCTCATTTGGAGGTTAAAATATTCTCCATAGCCTCACATGAGTGATAAAATAATCTCCAGTTTCTCATATATGAGACGAAACATTCTCGACATTCTCATATACGAGACGAAACATACTCCATATTCTCTTATATATGATAAAACATTCTCCATCATCTCATATATAAGAGGCACCATTGTCACCTCTTCTCACTGTTCCCTCCCTACCAATCTCAGTCTAACACGTCACGAGTCCATGACAACTCTATTTACGGCTGAGTAGAAGGCTCTCGTCTCTCATAGGAGTTCCTCGTGGGGCGAGTCGCTAGAGTTCTAGGCTAGCACTCTGCTAGGCCCGAGTTCGAGTTTACGGCCGGCCAATGAAGAATTAGAGGAATTTATTTCTGGTGATAGAAATTCATTTCTCGGTATAATGTGGTTCGGATTCCACAATAAGCTGTAGGTCCCGTTGCTAGATAACCAATTGGTTCTTAGCCACGTAAAATAAGTCTAATCCTTCGGGCCAGCCCTCTCTAGGAGAGCTGTAATCAGCTCCTCAGTGGTTTGGTTAAAGTAGGTATACTTAAATTTACTCGTCTCTCATAGGTAGTTTCTTAATTCGACCAGATTTAGTTTTCTGTGTAAGAAAACTCTTGCGCCGGCTTTGTCTGTCCGCCCGCATTTTTTCTGTCCGCCCTCAGATCTTAAAAACTCCTGAGGCTAGAGGACTGCAAATTGGTATGTTGATCATTCACCCTCCAATCATCAGACATACCAAATTGCAGCCCTCTAGCCTCAGTAGCTTTTATTTTATTTAAGGTTAATGTTAACCATAATCGTGCGTCTGACAGCGATATAGGGTAGGCCACCACTGGGCTGTGGTTAAAGTGTTCTTCCTTCTTCGGGTCTGCAGGCTAGCAGCTTCCATGATTTATGTAGATTTGCAGTGTTGATGATGCTGCATGTGATTCGTGGTTTCAGCAGCTTCGATGGTTTATGTAGCTTTTTGTAGCGTTGAAGATCTCTCTTGTGGTACGTGGCTGTAGCAGCTTCAATTATCTATGTAGCTTTATGTAGTTTTGTATTATATGAATCCTCGTGTAATTCATGGCTGTAGCAGCTTCGATGTAAACTATGTAGTTTTGTAGTATTTATGATTCGTCTTTTGCTCCATGGCTGCAGTAGGAGTTTTTTCTGTAGTTTTGTAGCCATTTCGGTCAAAAGTTCCCCTTTTCCTTTACGCCATTCTGCCAGCTTTTTATAACCAGGACGTATAATAACTCAGCATAACTCTTAAATTAGAGAATCGCCCGTATGAGATTCTATATGAAAATCTCCTTTCTTCCAGAGATGTTTAGCTGTGCTCATCACCGAAACGGCATGTGCTCATTAAACGGCTTATTTCTGCTTTCATCCCATGATTTCCCCTTTTAGGAAATGCTCACGTTTGGTGAAGACTCCGTTGAAAGAGAAAGAGCTTTCTGTTCGTTTTCTTTTCTCAAGAAGGTCTTATTAGTCACAGCCTACAATAAGTGTTTATTGCCAGATTTTTTTTAGTCTGTAAACCCTTTCTCCCTTTCTCTGGACGAACCATAAAAGAGGCGATTTTGTCTTGATAGTTTTCCAGTTTGTTTTCTAAATATACATGCAAAATACACACACATACATAATATATATATATATATATATATATGTATATATATATATATATATATATATATATATATATATAAAATCAAAATTCCCCAGGGGAATTATCACTCAATGGAATCACTTCTCAACTGAAGTTATCTGAATCACGTCCAGTGAAGCTAGACAATCTGACCATCTTAATCTGATTACAGCTTCCCACAGCACCCTCTAATCACAGCATTTCACAGCATCCTCTTTCACCACATAAGTCTTAATTGACTAACGCACACCACTGTGCGTTTGTGTGTGTGTTTGTGCGTCTTTATACTTGTGTGCATATAACTACGTGAACGTCCAATGAGATGATAGAAATTGAGGGTACGGGTTACATAGAGGCCTGAAAGCTATCGAAATGAAGGAAAGTAGAAGAAAACGACAAATTTAGAAAGAAATGATAATGGTGTTAACGACTGCGCGCTTTCTTAGCGTAACTACATCTCTCTCCCTCTCTCTCTCTCTCTCTCTCTCTCTCTGTTACACACACATTCACGCAAACACACCCTTCCCACACACACACACACACTTTCTCTATCTCTCTCGCTCTCGCTCCTCGCACACAGACACAAACACTCTCTCTCTCTCTCTCTCTCTCTCTCTCTCTCTCTCTCTCTCTCTCTCTCTCTCTCTCTCTCTCTCTCCAGCTTCTGAAGGCCCCTTGTCATATATAATAAAGAAAACAAACAGACAAAATAAAAAGAATATGGCAAATAAATAACAAAAACAAACAATCTCAACATAAAACAAATATTTGCAAGCAAAATCAATCAACAAAGGCAACAATTACTCAGGTATTCATTAGAAAGCAACCGAAGGCGTTTGCTTGCTTGCATGGAGGCTGAGGGGGTTTGGGGGGTGGTGGGGCAGCACGTCCAGAATTGAAAGAAGATCCTGTTTAGTCCGGTGGTAGGAGGTGGGGGGGGGGGGGTTGGGGCGGGGGGGAATCGCCACCGGAGCGGGGACAAACTCTCATGCAACTCTTCTAGACCAGTTTTCTGCGTAGATTTCGAATCTGGTGGGTGATCGACGTGGTTCGGGGGCGTTTTCGAAATATCAGAGGTCAAAGGTCATGTTTTTACGATATTTACTCACCGTTTCTGATGAGCAAAATGCATTATTTCATTGCATAACTTTGTTTTGAAATGATGTTTGCATATTACAAAAGAAGCACATGCAATCATATGAGACTTTGCGCGCCAACCGCTCCAAGTGGCGAGACAATAAAATGACGTCATTCCTCTCTATGCGCTCAACTCGCGAAGTTTGCCTCGCTTGTGCTGCTGCGTTTTTTCGTGATTTGCGCAATAATCCTTCATTATGGATGCTCCTAATCCTCGCCCAATGTTAAGTACCTTATTGCTTTGATTAGGAACCCCTCGGGGATTTCCTAATAGCTTGTTATTGGTTACATAGGTAGGTCAAAAGTATATCTTAGTTTAACCAGACCACGTGACTGAGCCGGTTAACAGCTCTCCTAGGGCTGGCCCGAAGGATTAGATTTATTTTACGTGGCTAAGAACCAACTGGTTACCTAGCAACGGGCCCTACAGCTTATTGTGGAATCCGAACCACATTATGACGAGAAATGAATTTCTATCACCATAAATAAATTCCTCTAATTCTTCATTGGCCGGTCGGAGAGTCGAACGCTGGGCCAACAGCGTGCTAGCCGAAAGCTCTACCCACCTCTCCAATGAAGAACTATATAGGTAGGTCAAATATAGAACTGCGGTTTCCTCTCTACTGGAAATGACCAACCTTGATGACACAAGTCACAATCCATGGAAGTGTTTAAGATCACATGAAGTTATGATATCAGAAGCTCGTGTAAAAGGAACTATGGAAGATATCAAATTCGATTTCATCAGTCCATTCTCACCAGACATTGACCCTAACGAATTGTTCAACATTGTCTCTGGCAGGCCACTTCCTAGGGATGTCAACATGCAAAAAGGGTGTTGAAGTCCTCATTGCTTTCAGTGCTTCTCTCGAGTCCAAAAATGACGGAGGGACAAAGCACTTTTTCGATCCAATACAAAGAACACCATAGAGAAGTTTTCAAGAGGGTACAAAAAAGGTAACACTGAAATCTCGAGAAGGGAAGATTAAGGATATAACAGTACAGAGAGTTATCTTAGGATTACTTGCAGCAAAATCTTGTGGGGATCGTATGTCCATAAATTTGCACAAAGCTCTGGAATATCCATTAGCTCCAGTACCATTAGCTCTAGTATTTGTAGGTGGGACTCGTCGAAAAACCCAAGAGTAAAATTTTATGGAAATCATCCTTAATTCATTGGATTATGATGATACTACCAACAATGTGCAAAGCAATACAGTTTATGTGATTGATCTTATATAGTGCTTACATTCTTTGGTAAAAGAATCAGCTGTATTTAGGCTGTCAGCTAGGAGGATTATTTCTGACATACCTTTGTGTTACAAGGTGGTTTACTTTGCATGTGACACATGCAGTAAAAATAGCATCAAACAAAGAGAGCAGTTTCAAGAGGCCAAGCAGAAGAATTCATTCTCCGAACACCTGACATTAGAATTCCACCTTTTGGTTAATATCTGCCTAACGGTTGCACTAATGAAAGAATGCTAGAACTGATAGAGCAGGTTCTTTGTGAAGAAAAGAATGATATGAAAGACCGAGTTTCCTACTTTGCAAGAAAAGAAGCATGCATGAAAATAATGTCAAAATGCTCAGCGGAAGTACCATCTCCAGTAAATGACCACGTAGAGGTAGATACAAAGATCTGCTGCCTTATACTTCACGCATTAAGTGAAAATGACGGTCATCCAACAGTCTGTGTTGTGTGCTCAAGTTCTGGAGATGCTTTAATTCCAGTAATTTTGTTGGTTAGTGAGCATGAAAATCTGAAGATTATCGTAGACCAGGGGAGCGGTAAGAATCGACTGTTTCTTGATCTTAGTTGATGTCAATTTACTGAACTTCAGAAACAGGCACCACTTAGTCTCCACGCCTTTTCAGGAGATGATAAAATTTCTTCATTCTTCAGAAAAGGAAAGAAAAAATGGTGGGCAATGATGAAAGATGATGTGAATTTACAGAAAACTTTTGCAGAGTTGTTTTGCACAGAACACCTAAAACTCGTGAAATATATGATGAGCTTTAGAGATGTGCTTGTGCGATTTATGGACAGCGAAGACATAATAGTATGAATGAATCCAGAACCACTATTTTTTGGAACTATTTCCATAATGGCAAGATAGCTGATTTAGCCATGGTATCGTTCTCGGCTAGCACACTGCTGGGCCCGCTTTCGATCCTGCGACCGGCCAATGAAGAATTAGGGAAATTTATTTCTGGTGACAGAAATTCATTTCTCGTTATAATGTGGTTCGGATTCCACAATAAGCTGCAAGTCCCGTTGCTAGGTAACCAATTGGTTCTTAGCTACGTAAAATAAATTTAATCCTTCGGGCCAGCCCTCTCTAGGAGAGCTGTTAATCAGCTCAGTGATCTGGTTAAACTAAGGTATACTTAAGTTAGCCATATTGTCACATTGTCAGTCCGCCCTTTTGTTATATTCGTCCTGTAGCAATCATGCAGCCAGAATGTGGCGTCTGGCTCACAAGCCCATCCAATCATTGAATAATCCAGTGAATCATGGTTGGACTGAAGATTTACCTATTCATGGGGTTGAAAGAGCATACCCAGGTGATGGTGTTGATCTCCTAATAGACAGTGACGGAGTTCTTAGCGCTGATGAATTGTCCGACTATTCTGATGAGATTGATACTGAGGGAGTGTCTGGTTGATTTCTTCTCTGTCTTGGGAACTGTAGGAAATGTGACCTTTTTCGTACTAAACTCACCCTAATATTCTATATGCACTAATTTGTTGGACCTTTATATGATTATGAATCTATCTCGTGTTTTCCATCTAAAGAGTTACCTTTAAGATGATAATAGCATATTTTTTCAACAATATCTAATCACTTTCGAATAATTATTATACGTTGATGTTTGACCTAGAAATTTTGTGTTGAGGTGAATTTTCTAAATCATTTATTTGATCTTCTTTTAAAGTCTAGATGTCAGAAAACATAAAATGATGACTAAAGAATTGAATTTCTGTTTTCAATATAGCTATTTTTATCAATATACCGAACCTGGTGATTATGACCTATATTTGACCTTTGACCTTAAATATCTCGAAAACGCCCCGACCCTGGCTGCTCACCCACCAGATTCGGAATCTACGCAAAAAACTGGTTTAGAAAAGTTGCATTTAATTTTGTTACCGCCCCCCCCCCCACCCCCCCGGGAAATTCTGATTTTCCAAGCCGTAAGGTTGTCTTGCCTTTCCCTGCACCTGCGCATTATCAAATGCGAGTGCTTGCGTGCGGGCACGTTTCCGTGCTTGCAGGGGTCGTGCCTTTTTGCCTTTCACATTCCTCTGGGCTTCGGTGTTGTTCGTCTGACTCTAGCTTTATTATTGATGTTTCAGTATTACGTCGTGCAATGAGTTTTTTCCCAGAGAGAAATTAATTGGTCTCTCCGTTATGCTACCGCGCGACTGAGTTCCAGCTGACGAGTAAATTCGATAAGAAAATTATTTGTCTGGTTGCTTTATCAATATATAAAATTATCTATACTTCTGGAAGAGACTCAATGATCTCCTCACTCCATATATCCCTGACAGATATTGTCTGCAGTCGTCTACCGACTTTCTACGGAAACTCCGAGACTCTCCCTCTACAGGCATCATCGCCTCCCTAGACGTCGAGAGCCTCTTCACGAACGTGCCAGTCGACGAGACGATTGAACATATCCTGAATAGGGTATACTGTATGGCTGTGAGGACACACCGACCATGAACATCCCCGAAGAAGCCCTAAAAACCCTTCCCGAAACATGCCCTAAGAAGGCCCCCTTCACCACCCACAGAGGACATATTTATTGCCAGATCGACGGCGTGGCAATGTGATTCCCTTTTGGGGTCCTATTTGCCAATTTCTACATGAGCGTCGCAGAGGAGAGAGTCTTCAGTAAGATCCCCTGCCCTCCTCAATACTACAGGCAAATAGACGACACCTTTGTGAGAGTGAATAGCGAAGAAGACCCAGAAAAATTAAGGACTACTTTTGAAGAATGTTCCGTCGTCCGTTTCACATGCGAACGTAGTGTTGACGGCGCCCTTCCCTTCTTGGACGTTCGAGCGCAGCAGAACCCGACGGGTTACACCACCACTGCATGCAAGAAACCCACGAACCCGGGTCTATGCCTTAATGGGTCCAGTGAGTGCCCGGACAGGTGTGAAAAGTCCGTGGTTGAAGCCTCCGTCCGTCACGCCCTCTCACGCTGTTCCACGTGGGAAGGAACCACGGAAGAGATCGACAAATCAGCACAAATACTTATTAACAACAACTTTTCTAATCACGTGGTTGAACAACAAACCCGAGTCTCTATAAATAACTGGCACCGGGAAAGCATGACAGACACCGGAAACAACCATAGTAATTCCATAAAACTACATTACAGGAATTGCATGCACCAAAAATATGTAGAAGATGAGAAGGCCCTCAGAAAAATAATAAATGAAAATGTAGCCCCTATTACAGAAGATGACAAAATTAACCTGATAGTATACTACAGAAATATGAAAACAAGCCAGTTATTACTTAAAAACAACCCCGCTCCCCCAGACACGTCTTTAAAGAGAAGGAGTGTCATCGGCGGACTTACATGCCCGGTGGAAAGATGCCACCACTCTTATATCGGGATGACGACTACCAAACTCTCCAAGCGCCTCTCCTGTCACCTGCAAGAAGGGGCTATTTTCAATCATTACGCTCAAAAACATCAAAGAAGGCCCGAAAGAAAACTTATAAAGAACACCAAAATTATCGACCAGGCAACGGACCGCCGACGCCTACGGTTTCTCGAAGCTCTACATATTTTTAGAAAAAAAGCCGAACATCAACATGGGGAAGGAAACCGAATTTCTCCCTACCATCATGCGGAGAAATTTAAGATACCAGCCGACGCCGGACACCGGCGAGAGAGAGAGAGAGAGAGAGAGAGAGAGAGAGAGAAAGAGAGAGAGAGAGAGAGCCAGCACCGGACACAGAAGGCAGATTACCTGAACAACTTATAATCCCGGATAACAGCCACTCCCAAATTCCAACAGCAATTAGGCCCAGAAGGTCTCAACGCCTCCGGGCCCGACTTCGTCACCAACCTACCGTGCATTTCAGGGTCGTGTCTAATTGATTTTCGTCGATAAAATCTTACCAAAGCATCGGATATGCATCGTATTTTGGAAACAGCTATTGGAAGCCACAGCCTAATTGGCAAAAATATGCAGTGATGTCTAACGTGGATGATTAAGGCACCTATCAGAGTAAATCAAAGTAATTTAAGGGGAACTTAGCTAAATCTGGCAGGCTTGTGGATAGAGGCTAGTAAAACGTCATTACTGAAGGCCCTCCCACTCACTGACGTACTTTACTAGACACCCCGCCCATATACTTTATGAATGAGGACTCAGATGTTGGTAGTAGTAGTAAAAGTAATAGTATTTAGTTCTTCGCTGGGTGAGAGGGTTCCGTTCTCAGCTACCACTCTGTTGGTCGCGAGTTCGAATCTCCGACCGGCCAGTGAAGAACAAGAGGAATTTGTTTCTGGTGATAGAAATTCATTTCTCGCTATAATGTGGTTCGGATTCCACAATAAGCTGTAGGTCCCGTTGCTAGGTAACCAATTGGTTCTTAGCCACGTAAAAACAAATCTAATCCTTCGGGCCAGCCCTAGGAGAGCTGTTAATCAGCTCAGTGGTCTGGTTAAACTAAGATATACTCAACTTTTTATGGAATTCTTATATTGTTTCACACACTCAGACACCTACCCTACATACTCTCTCTCTCTCTCTCTCTCTCTCTCTCTCTCTCTCTCTCTCTCTCTCTCTCTCTCTCTCTCTCTTATCTTTTCGATGAGTCTCTAAGTAGAGTACAGTAAGCGAATGGGCATCAAATGAGAATATTAATTGTGTAATATAGTTCCATGGCGCAATTCACGTTTCCTTTAACTTGAAATATGCACCAAGTCTTACAGTAACACTCTGTGAAAGCAACCATCGTTATCCTGGAGCTCCTTCATAGTGTCTCCTCAAAAGTTGCGGTTCGCGTGTCGCTGCTTAGTCCTGCTAAATGAATGTGACATAACGCAAGTGTTCTAATCTTAACTTCCTTAATGAGTGATCAGTCCCATAAATCCACAGTGCTTGGTATGGCACACTAACCCCCCTTCATTATTTTATTTGTGTGCCTCTGTGTCAGTTTTGTTGTTTCCATAAGCTTGATTCATTTACTTGAAACTGACACTAACGTTTGTTGTAGGGTTGTTGAGTGGTTATCAGTGAGTCTATGTATTCCCGGTTTTATCTATTTATTTATTCTTTTATGGATTTGAAGTTACTCATTCGTTCAGTTTTCAGTTATGTTGATTATTTCATTTACATCGTTTATTATATATATATATATATATATATATATATATATATATATATATATATATATATATATATATATATATATATATATATATATATATTTCATTTAATCATAACTACATTGTAGTGCGGAATGATACTCGTAACTCACAGTCCAACCGCTTGGGCTATACCCTAAATTTTTTAATCCACTAATCCATTTATAGTATATTATCTTACAATTTCGATAATTATCGCATATCCTACTCAAGGTATTGCTTATTGTACAAGAGGGTCAAATATTTGTGCTTCTAAGATCATTATCATACTACCGGGAACCCTGCTATTACATCTGACGTCATAGTTTACGTCACAACTAGCCTCTCTCTGGGTGCTTACTAAATTTGGCTAAGTTTCCCTTTAAATTTCTTTGATTTACTCTGATCAGTGCCTTAATTATCCACATTAGACATCACGGCATATTTTTGCCAATTAGGCTGTGGCTTCAAATAGCCATTTCCAAAATACGATCCGCATACGATTCTTTGGTAAGATTTTATCGACGAAAATCTATTGGACATGACCCTGAAATGAACAGTAGGACCAACCAAAAAACTGCTGAGTAACGGACCTGACAACTGCACACCCCCGCTTGCTATATATACCCTTGTAACTTGCATGCAGTTCCATTCAATCTCTGAAAATAAAGGCCAGAGTGCGTTTGAAACGTCAGAGGAAATAAACCTAAGAAAACAGAAATCTTTGTATGTCCTTTTGAAACCTGATTTACCAGCTACAGGGTGAGGGAAAAAAAGATAAGAAGAAGAATAGATAAGGCTCTGTATAAATTAAATGCCGTGGAAACAGCAATAATAATAGTAATAATAAAGGAAACGCTTTGTAATTCTGGAAGGATTTTACAAGTGGATTGAAAACGGTTCAGATATTTTCATTTCGCGTCTCGGAACAATCTGCTAATGGCCGTATGATCAGAAGGAGAGGAGGCACAGCTGAGCCAATGAAGGTCTATCTATAGATCTTGGAGCCAATGAAAGGAAGCGGACGCTACTCGGAACGAAGTGAGGCGACATGACCAAGAAACATAGAGAAAAGCGAAGCCACAGAGCGACCATCTGACTCATCAGATAAATAAACATCGATGTAACCTCAGGGGTCGGGTGCGACCCGGCATCTTCCTATTTCCCGTGTGAGGAGCACGAACCCCGCTGCTCGAATCCGCTCTAGTTCTTCACTGGAGGGGTGGGTAGAGCTCTCGGCTAGCACGCTGTTGGCCCAGCGTTCGCCTCTCCGACCGGCCAGTGAAGAATTAGAGGAATTTATTTCTGGTGATAGAAATTCATTTCTCGGATTCCACAATAAGCTGTAGGTCCCGTTGCTAGGTAACCAGCTGGTTCTTAGCCACGTAAAATAAATCTAATCCTTCGGGCCAGCCCTCTCTAGGAGAGCTGTTAATTAGCTCATTGGTTTGGTTAAACTACTTAACTTCGAATCCGCTCTGTTGACCATACCGTCTTCATTGTAACCCATTACCGCTCACACCAGACCCCCAAGCTTGAGGGAAAAGGCCTTGTCTCAGCGGCGTTTGGCATTCGTGAATGGTCACCCTCCCAAGTAATGACCGGACCTAATGTTGCTTGGCTTCATTAATCGAGGGATCGGTGGTACAGCAAATCTTTTCCTGTTTGAGATAGATTACTGCTCACCCATTCAGGCAGTGACCAGACTCAGCTTTCTATTGATTGTATATGTAGTTATTGTATGGAGGACAGACACCTTTAGTCGTCGCTAAGAAATCAGTTGGAAAACTTCACCTTTCTGAAAATATGAACCAATTCAATGGTGGAAAAAAGTTAAAAGATATTTCTAATTTCTTTAGTGTGTAACGAGTTACTTAAGCAATTACAGTTTCAGATGATTTTAACCTCACGAAGTAATTTTGTCGACTTTCAGCTGACTAATGCGACAGATTAGCGCGGTTCTGGAATGTCGACAGCATTAACAAAGTGAGGTCGTTTGCATGGGGAGCAAATAAAAACCAGACTGCGTGAGACAGGAGTAATTTAAACGCAATTACATTTATGTCTCATTTCACGCTATGCAAGCGAATGTACCGATGTGTTAGTTGCACTGCTGTGAAAGTGTACATAAATGTTATAGCACTATTAAAAATTTCAAGGCCGTTGTCGCTTAGTTTTTCTTTAATATCCTTTTATATACCAACTGTGTCTTCTTGATGTTTTGGCACAGCAAGTTTTAGACCCTCCGGTAATTTTGGGCAATTTAATGAAATACCAGAATTTACTGATGAAGGCAATTGACTCTTGAACTTTTTTCAATTTCCTCAACATTCGTTGTAGATGTCCGAACACCTGTCCTTGGCTCGGCTAAAGAGTTGGGAAAGAAGCCCCGCCCACTCGTTTCACTCTCTGTCTCAAACTTATGAATGGAAGAGTGTACTACGATATGGCTTTTTACGTTTGACATACCCAAATTAGCTTACATATTAAGGTTTATCTGTATTTCATTGTTTTGAGAGGTTATTATAACCTCATGGTTCATTTACAGTATATAGATACAGATGAGTGGACTCACAGAAAATTAGAGAGCTCTCAGGTATGTTTATTTTGTCGTCCGAGATACCCAAAGGTCTGAAGTCAGCCACAGCTGCAAGTCAAGTCTACGCCCATCCAACTGTATCTGCTGTGGTAAACATGCTGCGGTATTGTCATCGTAGACGCCGTAGTGCATTTGCATGACGGCTGTTCGCTGCATATAATGTAAAAAAGGTAGCAAATGGGCTAAGAATTTCTCCGAAAAGGTAAGTGATATTCTCTTTAAGGGTTTCCTTTAACATATATCCACCGGAACATGATTGAATGATTCTAAAATTCTTTTTTTCAAATTGACAATTATAGAATTCTGTGGAAGAATTTTGATTGTTGAAACCGGCAGGCCTATTTGGATATAGGAATTTTGCCGTAGGACTTTTCGCCACTGACTTTTTGCCGCAAGGAATTTTTGTCCTAGAATTAATAAAGTATGTCTAAAGTATGAAAATAAGAGGTTATTTTAATTTAGACATTTTTTTTATTGAAAACATGAAAATAAGGTAAAAACAATTCAAGTTGCAATAAATCTTCTAAATGGTTGCAAGTTCACTGCAATATTCAAAATAGTAAATATAAGTGAAAATAAAGTTGTAAGGTAAAAGTAACGCAAGTTACGATTAATTTTATAATGATGCAAATTCATCGCAATATTTAAAATAATGAAAAAAGTGAAAATAAAGCTTTAATTCAAGCTTAGAATGAATGCAAGTTCAATGCAATACTCCGCCAATAGTGAAGTCTACGCTGAGAATCTTAAATCGAAACAAATCTTAGTACTTTTTCTTCATTGAAGATGCTTCGTCACGTCCGAGGTCAATTCTTCTCTTCTTTTCTAGGTACTTCGTTTTTTTAAATGTTTATCAATTCCAAATGTTTGGGTGGGTGTTTGTGACAGAACTTTGTAAGGCGTTATGAAACCCCCTACGCTATTGTTGGTGTTTGGTAAATGATTCAAGATCCCTTCATAAACATTCAACATAATATCCACAGGAAACGTTGGAGCGACTCTTCGTCTGCAAGGGCCCTGCCTCTTACCCCACCAATATCATGGGTTTCGAAATAGGAAACCAGGTCTTGGGGCAAATCATCAAATAAGCCAATAACTTTGCAAGGGGGAACAAATGCGACTGCTGCAAAGCATTTAACCGAGGTGTTAAATTCCGAATCACTTTGTTAGCGCACTTTATGGCAAAAATCAGATACTTTCCGGAAAATATTTTCAGCTAAGTGAAACAAATATCCGGTTACATTCGCCACTTTCTTTCGAGACACTGAAAAGCTACAGGAGCGACATGACCATTTCCTGCATCGGGAAAAGGAGCAGCCTCTTCATCCACTTGCCTCTATTTCCTCATATTTCGCGATAAAGTTGCATTTGATGCCATAAGACAACATCCTGCCTCATCTAAGGAAGCAGGGGCATTGGCAATGAGTGATCTTTCAGACAACTGGGACTCAGTAGCACTTGCCTTCATTCGTGCTAAGGTGGCGACACTTGGTTTTGTTGGGTTTGCAGAATGGCTGTGGTCACTGACTGTTTTGCATATAACTATATGACAGTCACTTTCTAAAACTGAGTGGACTCTTGCCTTGAAGTTTTTAACGTCACACCTCCAATACGTTGTCATTGCCATGGTTCAGTCGGTTCTGTGAACGAAATTAACATCGTCAACTAACTTTTCACCTCCACGGCTAGTTTTCACAAAATGCGGCATTGTAGAGAGGCCTGGATAATGCGACATGAATATATTCTTCACTGAAAGAAAATTATTTCCGTTTTAAAACCTACTTTTTTAAAACTCTAGATGTAGATATAGTCTATCTATTTTTTTAAACCTGGCAAACTTGCACTTAGCTGCTCGCCGCTGGTTGGATGGACGTCCTGTTGTCCGAATCTCACAGTTTTGTTTTCACACAGTTTCAGAATTGTGATTATACGGTCATAGAGCGAGTTAAGAGCTAAGTTATGTAATGTTATGAAAATACCAGTTGTAATAAACGTAAGTATTAAGAACTTACATACCGAAATATTATATCCATTTAACAATTATAAAACAACACTTACCGAAGCCGTAGACTAGAAATATTTTTAAACCGCATGAATTTTAATGTTTAATTTCTAGCTAGATTTTTAGCGCAATCATGCCATTAGTGGTTTGGAAATAACCAAATTGTGTTTACTGTACATTGCTGAAGGTTCTCTAACGCCTAAGAACAAAAAAGCATCGCAGAAATTTAAGCTTGGCGGAAAAGTTGAGGAGGTGGAGTTGTGGGAGGTAACAGCCGGTGAGTTGTCGTCTGCACACACCACTTGCAACCAGAATTATTAAGCTTAGAATCGGCAACCGAGCAGTGCCTCACTATCTATTTCACCTATTTCAACCATGGCCACAAGAGACGATGCAGATCAAAGCACGCATAGAAGAACTTCAAACACCGGGCAAAGACATAAGTGAAAATCTCTAGTTGGAGAACCGTCAATTTACTGAAGTTCTGTATAGCAGAGAGTAGCACACTAGCTAGAAAAAAAGTATTCATAAATTCAATGCATGTTCAATTTGCCTTTATACATGTCCTAAAATATTAATGACATTCCGTCTGCAGTATTTTTAAAATGAAAAAAAATTAGCAATATGATATATAAACATCTTAATGATTATTTTAGGAACACAAGAGCACCACATCCCAGATTTGAACCTCTTGCTGAGAGTACCTCAACCTTGTGTCAACCCTTTGACTGTTCCTCCCACAACTCCACCTCCTCAGCTTTTCCGCCAGGCTTAAATTTTTGAGATAGTTTTTTTCTCTTAGTCGTTAGAGAACCTTCAGCAATGTACAGTAAACACATTTTGGTTATTTCCAAACCACTAATGGCATGATTGAGCTAAAAATCTAGCTAGAAATTAAACATTAAAGTTCATGCGTTTGAAACATATTTCTAGTCTACGGCTTCGGTAAGTGTGGTTTCATAATTGTCAAATATATATAGAAAATATCTCGGTATGTAAGTTCTTAATACTTAGGTTTATTACAACTGGTATTTACATAACATTACACAACTTAGCTCTTAACTCGCTCTATGACCGTATAATCACAATTCTGAAACTGTGTAAAAACAAAACTGTGAGATTCGGACAACAGGTCGTCCATCCAATCAGCTGCGAGCAGCTAAGTGCAAGTTTGCCAGGTTTAAAAAAAAAAATAGATAGAATATTGTTACTTATAGTTCTTGTTTAAAAACTACTTGCTTAAAACTTTAGCAGTAATAGCTAATTATCAAAGACCGTCGCATTAGATGGATGCAATTATGTACGCAAGTATGTAACCTATCTATTTATGTTTAAATTCTAAAAGTACATGAAATAGCTGATTATCTTATTAGATACAATTACTGACACTTCTCGTTCAAAAACTACTTGCTTAAAACTTTAGAAGTAATAGCTAATTATCAAAGTTCGTAGCATTAGATGAATGTATGTATGTATTTATTTATGTCTAAACTCTAAAAGTATATGTAATAGCTTATTATCTTATTCAATATGTATATTGCGGCAAAAATTCCTTACGGCAAAAAGACCTTGCGGCAAAATTTCCTACGGCACAAAGTCCTTGGCGAAAACTCCTGCGGAAAAAATTCCGGTCACCGGCCTATCTAGACGCTTGCAGCTCGCTGCATATGTTTATATTTCAGTGATAAGGAAACAAATACAACTGCCTTCATTTTTAGCTGTACTGCTTAATATTTCCATAAGCTTGTTGATGGGTATTTCCAAAATAACATAAACAAATTCTGTGCTCAATGTCTTGATGGAATTGCAAGTTGCATTAACGTAACGTTTACCATTTGCAGGAATATGACAGTATTTTAAGGTTCATATTCAATGAAACCAGTGATATTAGCAGTATATCGAAATATTCACAAGCTGCTCACATATAAGGCCATTCTGTCATCATAACAGTAAAAGAGTTAGATTTTGTGCTTTTCCATCACAGGCCCCATAATCGAGTTGCAGATGTTCTGGGCATGACGGTGCAAGCGGTGCGGCGTCTGGTGCCAGACACACCAACTCCCTCAGCACCTTCTTCACCCCATCGCAGTTCCTCATTGGACTGGTCGATATCGTTCTCGGCTAGCACTCTGCCGGGCCCGCGTTCGAGTCTCCGGCCGGCCAATGAAGAATAAGAGGAATTTATTTCTGGTGATAGAAATTCATTTCTCGGTATAGTGTGGTTCGGATTCCACAATAAGCTGTAGGTCCCGTTGCTAGGTAACCAATTGGTTCTTAGCCACGTAAAATAAGTCTAATCCTTCGGGCCAGCCCTCTCTAGGAGAGCTGTTAATCAGCTCATCAGTGGTCTGGTTAAAGGTATACTTAACTTTTCACCCCATCGCTCGGGTCTTCGACAGTTTTACCATCGGTGCCATTTGTCGCAAGATCTATGACAATTTTGGTGGTAAGGAGATCTTCGCAATCGGCGCCCTTACGAAGGAATTCAGGATGGCGAACATCATCCCGAAGAAACCTCGGAGACGTCGGTGTGGCGACTCATCCTCGACGTGGGATTCCGATGCAAGAACTCACAGAGGAAGATGTCTGTGAACAAGGAATCTCTGGACACAGTGTGCCGCCGGATCGTCGCTCTCCGGGATCGTCGCTCTCCGGGCACTCAAACGACACCTGGAAGAGGGTAGGCAGGTGATTTACTTGGATGAGGCGTGGCTTACCGCAAGGATGAATCAAAGCAAGGAGTGGGTAGACAGTACTCGGCCATCCACCAGCGATGAATGCAGCCACCAAGTGCCGCCTGGAGAAGGGGAACGTTTCTCAGTGGTTGCCGCTGGGTCAGCGGAAGGATTTATTGAGAATTCTTTTCTTTGCTTCGCCGCAAAAAATACCAGTAGCGACTACCATGGGGAGATGAATGGTCAATTGTTCCTCCGATGGCTGGTAATGGACAGTGCGCCATGCCATACCATGCTAACGGAGGACAGCCATTGCCCCACGTCTGCCACTAAAAAACAAGACATAATAAAATGGCTGGAACATCGCGTCATATCCTATCTACCAAGCGCCCTGAATTGCTGATGATTTGCAAGCAAAACAGGCCAGAGCCGCAATACCTGGTGGATAACACCATCCGCTTGTAGGGCATGAGGTCGTCCGCCTCCCATCCGCTCATCCTGAACTCAACGCCATCGAGCAGGTATCGGGCCGTATGAAACGATATGCACGTTCTTCGCTACAACATTTTACCCGCAGTGGCGTCGTGAGGGTAGCTGGCGCCCGGGGGCAAAGTCTTTTATGGCGGCCCCAAAGGGGGTGGGGCGGTGGCCGGGGGGAGGACTATTTTCACTTGAGTGTGCTAATCTTGGCAGGAATTGTTTGCCTTCATTATTTTAGATATATTGTGTAGAAAACAAAACATTCTAATTTGCATGATAATATTCTGGAATGATAGAACACAAACCGAATTTGCAAACTAAATAGTTTATGTTACATATAACAGATATACTGTAATTAATTAATCATTAGCCCTCATAAATAAATTCCAAAAAGTTGATAAGATAACTAAAATGTAGATTATAGTACATCACAGTAACCAGTAACTCTTAATAAGCAAAGACACATGGCAAATTAAATAAATTTGACTAAAAAAGGAGTTAAACATCAGGGAATACAGGGGCTAAGAAAATCATGAAAATGTACAATTTGTTGCCAGCATAGAAGTTAATACTAGAAAAAAAAAATAGATCTTGTGGTAAAGACTGAATAGTCATAATCCCTGAAAAGAAAACTGATAAGAACAAAGATGAATTAGTTCACTAACTATAAACTTTACTTTTCTTTAAAGAATGTTTAACATGCGTCAACATACTGGAAACAAAAAGATTAAAGTGATGGATGCTTGGGATCAAACATATGCAAGGAAATAAAGATAATTAAACAGATATTGATAACAGAAAACATAAACAAAGAAAAGGATTGACAATGAATTGTAGGACATTAAGTACTGATGCACGTTGCAATGTGTTTACAGTTTTATCTTTCTAGCCTTCACACCCGCAAATTTGTCTCTCACGTCATCAAAGTTTATTTTGTTTGCGATCTCTTGCTCTACACTTAGTACAGTTAAAACTGGCAATCTCTCTTGCCCCATAGATGTTCGCAGATGCGACAAGATAAGTTTCGGCTTACTAAATGGTCGCTCACAACTAGCAATTGATACTGCAATGGCCAGCAGTATCTGAAGGGCAACTCGAAGATTTGGGAAAACACGTTCATCCCCATATTGTACAATGAAACAAGGTAATTCCTGTGAGTTAGTGACCAGAGCATCACCTCGTGTTTTAAGCAGCATTCTGCAATCTACAATTGCGCTGAACCGTTCCAAGCCATCTAAGTCAGTGTCATAGAAACTTGCCACGTTAATGCACCTTTCTTTGATGTATGCTTCATTGGCTGCATATAGCAACTCCTTAATATTCAAAAGAAAGCCAAACTTTGAATCCAAGTTATGCAATCTGATAAACCGTTCGCCCATTTCATTATGCATTCTGTCAATAGTACCTTTCAGCAGACGTTGCATCTCATTTTTTACAGTTCGTTATGCACAAAAAAATGCTCACGAAAGAAAACGAAACACAAGATTGAAGGGGGTGACTATCCAATATCTTTGCACTGACTCGCAGTCAATAAATCACTTATTTTTTAAGCACGTAATAAAATTTGAGAGTATAGCAATTAACACATAATGATTGCATTTATATATAATGAATATTAAAGGAAGTCAATCTTCATTAAATATAAAATATATACTGAAAACTCATAAAAAATTAAAGATTCTGGTTTCATCACCCCATTTCCCCCAAAATAGATGTCTTCCCAACTTCAATTTGGCGCCCCCTCAATGCTGCGCCCGGGGACATAATTATGACCCCCGCCCCTCACGACGCCTTTGTTCACTCGGGCAGACCTGCAGGCCAGAATAGAGGAGGCCAGCAGGCTTGCTGTTGCTAAAGAGGCGCGGGGAGGAGCGAGCGGTCCGACGTCGTCAAGCTTTCCAGGACGACTACTGGCTCACTCTGGCTGACAGACAACATCCAAGATCACAAAGATCCCATCGTTAAAGGCGTCGCCAGCATGACAAAGGCGATCTATTTTTAGACAGTGGAAGGGAGTGAATTAAAATACCCTGGGTATTCTGTTTATATATAATATACTGTGTATATATATATATATATATATATATATATATATATATATATATATATATATATATCTATATATATATATCTATATATATAATTCATTAGTTTTTGTATATTTCTTAATCACCTTTAAATGTTATGTCTATGCTGTTTTCATGCTTAGTGTAAACATTGCATTATGCAACAATCTGTAAAATTTCTGTATATATTGCACATACTTTTTTGGCTTTATATATCATAATGTACAAGTGGTGGTGTTAAAGAAATAACTATTATTTCATCCATTTTTTCTCCTTTTCATTCCCACATCTGCAATATCTTACAATCAAAACTGGCCCACTACCACCCCATTATCATGGTAACAAATAATAACATATATGATATATAAAAACATACAAATGCCTATATGAAAGATACTGAATAGGAAATGGTTATTGTGGGTTATTCAAAACGTAAAAAGCCATATCGTAGTACACTCTTCCATTCATAAGTTTGAGAGACAGAGAGAAACGAGCGGGCGGAGTTCTTTCCTAACTCTTTAGCTGAGCCAAGGACAGGCGTTCGGATATCTACAACGAATATTGAGGAGATTGAAAAAGTTAAAGACTCAATTGCCTTAATCAATAAATTCTGGTACTTGATTATATTGCCCAAAATTACCGGAGGGTCTAAAACATGCTGTGCCAGAATATCAAGAAGATACAGCTGGTATATAAAAAGATATTAAAGAAAAACTATGCGACAACGGGCTTGAAATTTTTAGTAGTTGCACGATAGTTCACTTTCTAGTCTCCACGTGCTCCTCTGTTAAGTTATTTACAGGGATGTTCCAGACAGTTGTGAGCTATTTGGCATTCCTAGGATGTATTCTCTTGATGAATTATTAATTTTTCTATTGTTGCCAACTACTTGCATGCTATCAACTGACGTCTGAGCTACCTGAACAAGGTGGTAAAGCGTACAGATCCAGAGGGACCTTCCTCGCTCGTCATCTGTCAACAAACTGGATTCTGTTTATTCCTCCAACCTGCTATATTCACTTCTTCTTCTTCTTCATGGATGCTGTGAGAAACGGGGCTACCCCTTTCGGATTTTTACAGTCACGCCTCTCTAACGGTTTATGATTTATGTCTTATGGGTTTTGATGGCAGAGGTTTATTGCTTGATTTCATTGCCTGGTTCGTGATCGTTATTTTATTTTAGTTTTTTCTGCTTGGAGGTATTTATGGTTCCTTGTGGTTTTTGTGGTTTTTTGTTTATTTATTTGTTGTCTAAGCATTTCTGTTGTATTTCTACTTACTTCTGTGGGTTATTATTCCTGTGTTGTTTCTCCCTATATGATATATATATATATATATATATATATATATATATATATATATATATAAATATATATATATATGTATATATACATATATATATATATGTATGTATAAACATGTATATTGTATATATACTATATATGTACTGTATATATACACATATATATGTATACACACATATATATGTATATATATATATATATATAATATATATATATATATATATATATATATATATATATATATAATATATATATATATATATATATATATATATATATATATATATATATATATATATATATATATATATATATATATATATATAATCAGACTCTCAAGGTCTGCTGTGAGCATTAGCGTATATCTATCTGTTTATCTATCTTTCTATATATATATATATATATATATATATATATATATATATATATATATATATATATATATAATCCGACAGAATGAACTTTTATGAATGGCCGAATCTGTAACACATTTTTCATAATTAAAAAAATGTATTTTTAAATTAAAATGTCCTTTTGCCAGCACGGAATCCCAGGAACAGATTAATGCATAATATCTGATTAGGAAAGTGATAATGACGATGATAAGAATGATAATGAAAGTAATGATGACTGCCAGGCCAGTGGTTGACTTCCAATCACTGAGGATTACGTAGGACAGGTATGTACAAAGGAGGTCTACCGTCTATCGGCTGGGACACTTACTATATCCTATGAAACGTGAACTCTGTACAAGGAGTGACGGAGAGGAAAGCCATTATGAAAGCGGACGAGGTGATTGCGATGATGATCTAGATAATGAAAGTGATGGAAACGGTGGAGGAGATTAAAGAAATAAAATGGAAAAAAAGAGAAAAGTCACCGAGGAACCTTCAGTGATAGTTTCGGCTCCCATCATGCGGAAGAGAGAAGTTCGCTAAAAATAGGCGTGGTCGACCAGATCCAGTTGAGAGAGAGAGAGAGAGAGAGAGAGAGAGAGAGAGAGAGAGAGAGAGAGAGATAGAGATGGGATAACGGGAGCTGCGGGTGAGAGGAAGAATTTTCTTCTTACTCTCTCTCTCTCTCTCTCTCTCTCTCTCTCTCTCTCTCTCTCTCTCTCTCTCTCTCTCATTCTCTTCGAAATTCTAGGTTTCAGATCGGAAATTCCTTTTGAGGAATTAGATAATTCTATATTTGGTATCATTGGTATTCGCTGGACGTGAATGTATTCGGAGTAAAAGCTTGGAAATTGTCTATAAACTTTACGCTGTCTCCTGTATACAAAATTATTCTTTCTCTAGTGAAATGCATATTTTTGGTTACTTGGTTTTATACACAAGCACTGTTATACAAAAATATTTAAATTTTTGAGACGTTCAGGTATTTAGTTGTATCGTAATGCAGTTACTGGTTTACAAATTAATTTCTTATCCCAGGGAAATCAAGTTACTCACTTAATTTGTTTTGTGAATAGACGCTGGTCAAAAGTATTCTATATCTTCATTCTTGATTAAGAAACGACTGAATACTGGTCGTCAAACTCAGTCTTTCCGGATGAGAACAATTTACGAACTTGCGCATAATTCACTCACCATTTACTCGCTCAATAAACTCATCAGGTACCGTTGTAACCCACTGCCATTACGCCCAGATTACGTACATCTCTCGTGAATCATTTTGAATACAGGTAGAATTCTCAGTTTTGTAAGGAACTAAATGACCGGAATTTGATGAACAATGCCTAAAGTTTTACGCAGAAACGTTAATATTATATTGATTGATGACCTCCACCTCCTCCGCCCGTGATTCAACAGTCCAGCGCCTCGTGACGCCATGGGACTCCTCCTGTGAAATTTCGCCTCCTTTCAGTTTATGAGGTTATTATAAGGCAAAATCAGGACGGGGAAGCAAACCCACATATCTAGCCGTTCTTACGGCAGCCTTAATTACTGGTGAATATGGAAAGTAAAAAGGTCAATGAGGTGTTTTGTGGCATTTACGTGTATTTGTTTATTTGTGTGTTTGTGTGTATGTGTGTGTGCCTAAACAAAAATAAAAAGACCAGTTTGCCTTTAAAAAAAATACAAATCATCGACGACAAAAAAAAAATCCGTCTGGAAATAGGTTTCTTAGGCCATGTATAAATTTAAGGTGTCAGTTATCGTGCAGATAATCATGAAATCTTGCAGATAATGGATTATTATTTCCATATTACTGATAGCATTATCTAGAAGACTTACTTTAAAAATAAACTCAGACTTTCAAAATAATTTTCCCTTTGGATTATTGGACAATTTAGAAAATTATTTGATAATATATCTTACACTAAGAAGGGAGACTGATATTTCAACCTCAGTTTACCTGAAGGCCATAATCCAAGGTTAGTTGGGCTTCAGATATTTTGCGTATGTGAAGTATTTGGTATGCTACGCACACATATACATATGTCACGTTAAGTGATGGTTTTGCGGGAACTGCTGGTTCCCCGCTCGTTCCCTTTTGTGGATTGCTGCCTCCTTACCTTCAAGTTTTTTTTTGTTTTGATGTTTTCGTCAGTGAGCTGCCGTTTTTCTTTCTTCAGTTGGGTCTGGTAGGGCAGCGAGAGTAGCGGCAGTGGCAGCAGCAGCAGGCAGGTTTTGGAGTCGACGTTGGTCGAGTTTTTGAGCAGCAAATTGGAGCACGCCTACGAAGTGGAGCACGACGTAGAGGTGGAGTGCGACCATGAGTAGTCGTGTGACCACGAGCTGCTCATCTTTGATGACAGCGTGAGGCTGTCCTGACGTCTCCATCGGGGTATTCTGGTTGGTGGGTTATTGTCCCTGTTGTGCAGCTGAGGGCTGTCTTGGTGTCCCGATGGAGGACGTATGTTTGGTTTTTTTTTTCTGCCTGCTGTTGTTTATTTTTGCCTTTTTTTTGTTTAAAGCTACTTTTTGTTTAACTTTATTTTGTTTAGTGCTGCCTTTTGTTTTTTTTCTTGTATTTATGGTTTTTATCTTTTTACCAGACCTGACTCACTTGTAAATCTTGTAAATAAATTAATTTTAAGCTCATTTTATTGTTTTTGTTGTTTTCCCCTCCTTTGTTTGTTGCATCTGCCGTCAGTTATGACAGCCCCGTCCTGAGTATGTTAAAGAACCTGCATAACGACCCACTCGGGTCGTTACAATGGCGACCGTGACAGGATGGCTCTGTTTTGGCTGGCGGGGTTGTTACGGCATTGGAGGGGATCATGAGTGTAAAAAAAAAAAAAAATAATCTTTTTTTTTTTTTTCTTTTAGGTGGGGAGGTGTCACGTTAAGTGATGGTTTTGCGGGAACTGCTGGTTCCCCGCTCGTTCCCTTTTGTGGATTGCTGCCTCCTTACCTTCAAGTTTTTTTTTGTTTTGATGTTTTCGTCAGTGAGCTGCCGTTTTTCTTTCTTCAGTTGGGTCTGGTAGGGCAGCGAGAGTAGCGGCAGTGGCAGCAGCAGCAGGCAGGTTTTGGAGTCGACGTTGGTCGAGTTTTTGAGCAGCAAATTGGAGCACGCCTACGAAGTGGAGCACGACGTAGAGGTGGAGTGCGACCATGAGTAGTCGTGTGACCACGAGCTGCTCATCTTTGATGACAGCGTGAGGCTGTCCTGACGTCTCCATCGGGGTATTCTGGTTGGTGGGTTATTGTCCCTGTTGTGCAGCTGAGGGCTGTCTTGGTGCCCCGATGGAGGACGTATGTTTGGTTTTTTTTTTCTGCCTGCTGTTGTTTATTTTTGCCTTTTTTTTGTTTAAAGCTACTTTTTGTTTAACTTTATTTTGTTTAGTGCTGCCTTTTGTTTTTTTTCTTGTATTTATGGTTTTTATCTTTTTACCAGACCTGACTCACTTGTAAATCTTGTAAATAAATTAATTTTAAGCTCATTTTATTGTTTTTGTTGTTTTCCCCTCCTTTGTTTGTTGCATCTGCCGTCAGTTATGACAGCCCCGTCCTGAGTATGTTAAAGAACCTGCATAACGACCCACTCGGGTCGTTACAACATACATACATGCATAAATACGTACATACTCTCTTATATGTATGTATGTATGTATATATATATATATACATACATACATACATATATATATATATATATATATAATATATATATATATATATATATATATATATATATATATATATATATATATATATATATATATATATATATATATATATATATATATATATATATATATATATATATATATATATATATATATACATATACATACACACACACACACACACACACACACACATATATATATATATATATATATATATATATATATATATATATATATATATATATATGCATAATCACTCATGCGCGTATATCAAAACGTTCGTTTGATCCTTTTATAACCAGGAATATTTAGTAAACCTGAAATAAATGCAAAATAAACAGATTTGAATAGACATGTAGGTATGAATACAAAACGGTATACATTCGAGGTGTATTTCTGCTCCGTAACAGTTCAGGAATGTATGCAATGCTATGGAAAGTAGAAATATGCAACCGTCTCAAAGAACAAAAGACACTAAAATGGAGTTTATTGGAATGCAGTGATTACTGACGAAAAAAATCTTTATCCGCTATTTAGAATCTAGAACACCTACCGTGACAATTACAGACTTGCATGCATGAAATATCTTAGAATTCTAGAAACACTTGCTGGCCTTTCTCCGAAACTTGATAAGGTCACTGGAGTTGGCATTATTTTTCGCTATTGTCCAAGACTGGATGGACAGAACAATTCTGCTGTCGAGAAAAAGATAGAGAAGGAACAAGGAAAAAAAAAAGAAAACGAAAGTAAAATTGTTCCCTTGGTTTGACCCTTCAATGCGAAAAAGGACATTTCTTACGCGACCATCCTGTGCTAATCAAGGTAGTTACCACCACGTCTACAGTTCAATAAAATGCTCACGTTTCACATAATGTTTTTTTCCACCCCCTTGTCTTCCCCAGTTTGATTTCTTATTTAACTTCGTCTAACCTAATTAAAAACAATGCACCATAACGACTCACTGTACCATCTTGTTGTGATTTCAACCCTACACAAATAATTATCTTAACTTTCCAGGCTGTTATATGACTGCTGGTGGCAGCAGAAGCCTCCCAGCCTCAAAGTTACGGCTTACCACATAACTCGACGTCCGCTTGCATTGGAGGTTTAGTGTCGTCATCATCCTCCTTATCCGGCTCTTCTTCCGGCTTCCTCGGAGGAGGAAGTGTCTTCCCCACGCCCCAGGTATCATCAAACAACTTCGTTTCCACGTCTCAAGCTGGGACTGGCAGTTTTGGAGGGTCCTCATTCTCTGGACATGGATCAAGTAACTTCGGGTCCTCGTTTGGGCAAGGATCAAATAACTTCGATTCCTCGTTGGACAAGGATCAAGTAATTTTGGCTCCCCCTCGTTTGGACAAGGATCAAGTAGCTTTGGTTCCTCCTCGCTTGGGCAAAGGTCAAGTAGCTTTGGTTCCTCCTCTTTTGGCCAAAGATCCAGCAGCTTTGGTTAAAACAGTTATGGTTCTTCAAGTTCGTGCCTACCTAGAGAGGTGTGCCACATCGATGGTCGGTGCGTGGTCCCAGAGATCGGACACAACTATTCTTACAGAATCCCCAACTTGCCAAGAGTCAGTGGCCTTACCCCAGCCATCCCACCAGCGAAAGTTGACAATAACACCCTGTTTGTTCATCTGCCAGAGAATACAGTTGCTAATGTTGCTATCATCGTTCCATCACCACTGCAGAACAACGTCGTATACCTTCTGAAGAAACAGGCTGAACAAGGTCAGAAAGTGATCACCTTCCCTGACCAGCCGGTATGAAACCAGAAGTATTCTTCATTAATTACAGACCAGGGGAGAAGAGGCGTCGATCTGCAGACTGTCCTCAGCTCTGCATCACAGGGGACTGGGCAGGTCAGCGGATCAAGAGGAAGCGGCGGAAGTGGATTTGGTGGCCAGTCTTTCGGTGGATTCAGTCAAGGTGGATTTGGGGGGCAATCATCAAGTGGATTTGGAGGATCAAGTGGCTTCACCAATTCGCAAGGATTGGGTAGATTTTCTAGACAGTCTAGAAATAGCTTCAGCAGCGGGCAGGGATTAAGTAGATTTACTGGACAGTCTGGAAGTAGCTTCAGCAGCGGACAGGGATTAAGTGGATTTACTGGACAGTCTGGAAGTAGCTTCAGCAGTGGGCAGGGATTAAGTGGATTTACTGGACAGTCTGGAAGTAGCTTCAGCAGCGGGCAGGGATTAAGTGGATTTACTGGACAGTCAGGAAGTAGCTTCAACAGCGGGGAAGGATTAAGTGGATTTACCGGACAGTCTGGAAGTAGCTTCAGCAGCGGGGAAGGATTAAGTGGATTTACTGGACAGTCTGGAAGTAGCTTCAACAGCGGGGAAGGATTAAGTGGATTTACTGGACAGTCTGGAAGCAGCATAAGCAGTTGGCAACTGTCAGGCGAATTTGTTGATCAGTCCTTCGGTGGCTTCAGCAGTGGAGGATCATCCAGTGGATTTGGCAGTGGTTCAGGCAGTTTCGGAACTTCTAGCCTTGGCTCCTCTGGTGTTGCAAGCCAGTCCTGCATCACTTCCAGTGGAAGTGACCTGGGCTTTTCTTGCTAAAGTAAAGACATTTGGAATTGGTTTCTGATGCCGTGATCAGAAATCCTAAGACTCATTCTAGCTGGTAAAAGATGATCAGGAATTCCACAACATGAACCACAAGAAGCTTTGACAGTAGTAGGAAGAAAATATTTGACAGGGTTATGAATATTCATCCCTATAATTCCATTCAGCCTAATTACTTAGCCAGAGCGGAATAATTGGCACTTTTGGCAATGCAAATAATCTAAAAGAAATGTAAATGGTCAGCTCTTGGACCGGCGTTGTCACTGGGTGTTTCTCAATGTAATATTTAAGAAATCACTAAGACTTTACTTCTACCTATTGCATCTAGTTTTAATTCATAGTCAAGTGCCTTACGCACAAACAGTAAAATTCTTCCAAGTATGAATGGACTGTAAAACATTTTAAAGTATTGTCTAGGGAAGTATCATATGCTTTCTTGCTGGATTTAGAAGCTATCAAGAGGTACGACTTAACCTTTGGAACATTCCTTCAGCTGTATAAATGGCACTGTTCTGTACCTCTTAATCAATTACCTGTCCGTTCAGGAAGACAGTTTTCTTCGGAGTATAATGCTGTGAAATCTGCCCTTTTGGTGTTTTTGTGATATCTACCTGTATTACATGGAATTCTGTTTTAGCAGATTTTATATATATATATATATATATATATATATATATATATATATATATATATATATATATATTTATATAAACATACTGTGTGTATATATATATATATATAGATAGATAGATACATAGATAGACAGATAGATAAATAAAGGCAAATGTCATGAATTTTTTCCTTCGCAGCATTTGCCTTTATCTATACATTCATCACGTTCCATATCTTCGTGGTTCAGTTATACATACACATATGTATATATGTATATATATATATATATATATATATATATATATATATATATATATATATATATATATATATATATATATATATATATATATATATTGGTCACTCACTTCTACCAGATACGATTGTAGAATTAAATAGCCACAATGCCCTCTTCTAAATTTCTCGATTTCTTCACATTTTGGAAACACCAAACTGATGCATATTATGGACACTGGATACTGATGCCACTTTGGCGGCTGATTATCCAGAATTATGTTATATGAAGTGCCTATCGTAACGTATTAAGATTTAATAAGTAAATTTACAAGATTTGTCTTTAGAAAATTAGGTGGAATAACATGGAAAGCATAACAAACAAAAGAAAAGTAAATCATGGTCTGACGTACAACAGTGGCGATTTATGAATGAAAGAAAAAGAAAGCAGAATACTCAAAACATTTTGGCTTCCCTCCGGAAGCATTTATCACAATATCATCATAAAAAGTCAGCAATTCAAAAAAGTGTTCATTTTTACCACAGTCTGCATCGAGCGAAAGGCCTACCTGAGGGATATAGATGAACTTTTAGAAAAAAACCGCAAGAAATTCCCTCCTAAGTAATGGTGGCGTCTGAATCGTAGGAGGTCTTGAGAAAAGATAAATAACGAGGGAAATATTAAAAAAAAAAGGGAGATAAAAAGAGAGGATAAACCTGCGGAATATTGCAGGAGATGATGAATCAGGAAACAAAGATAATTTATGAAAGGCGGTTAAAGAAAAAAATAGGTGTAATGGATGGTATGATAATAACGACTCAAGACCTGTTGAAATATTGAGGCTTTGGAATTTACCAGAGAGAGAGAGAGAGAGAATTTTTTCCTTGACTGTCAGTTATTTTTCTAATATCTTTTACTCTGTTACTTCCTTTCATCCGTCCTGACAAGACATCTTCGCTTATTTATCATTTTACAGAGACCGGACTTAGTTTTCCTCCCCTCCTAGAGAGAGAGAGAGAGAGAGATTGATTAATTAATTGTGGATTATCCGGCGTCACAAAGAGAGAGAGAGAGGGTGTGGGCTATTGTGAGGTAGTCTTATATTTCAACAATACGAAGCTCTTTCCGTTTCATTACAATCATAAATTCATAATTAGGAGACTTTAACACAAAGCAAAGCGCAAGACATCAGAAGAGCAACAAATTAGCTATTACGAAGAATCCGCGATGCCTTCCAGCGACTGCTAGAAGCAACGCACAAAAAAAGTTCCGCATCAAGAAGCCTCGTTCTTCGTTTTTCAACGTTTCTAGACAGGGTTTAAAACCCTTTGGTAAAACTGAAAGAAAGTAGGACCAGTTTAATTCAATTTTCACTTCTGGATGATGAAAGGAAAATTTTTCCCCAGCCGTTTCATTTCAAAAGGGATTTTTCCTCGCCGTGGCCAGAAAGATTTTGTTCAGCTTAAAAAAGAGAAAACTGCAAGAATAAGATTTCTTCCTCCATTTTATTGCAGATAGTGGCTGGCAGGAGGAGTCTTCAGCACTGTTGTAATTTACATTACAATTATTGCTGTTGTTGTTCTTACGGTAAATTAGCGAGAACTTATTTACCGTAGAAAATTTGTTTAAAATATTTCTGTTCAAATAATGAAATCTATGAGAGTACAACTTCCACCTTCTATTCAGAATGAAGCGTCGTTTTTTTATGAGGTGAATGAAAAACAAGTTCTCGGAGACCTTTTCATTTTCAGCTGCTATTTCAATACACGATATGGAAATGCTCATAATTATTTCATTGTTTGCAACAGCTACGATATTTTTCGAAAGGAATATGGAAACGACTTAAGATTTTTATGATATTTTTAATGTATATATATATACATACATATATGTATGTATGTATATATATATATATATATATATATATAATTATATATATATATATATATATATATATATATATATATATATATATATATATATATATATATATATATATATATATATATATAGAGAGAGAGAGAGAGAGAGAGAGAGAGAGAGAGAGAGAGAGAGAGAGAGAGAGAGAATAAAAAAATGCTAAATACAAAAACAAGGACCGGTATTAACGCTAGTGATCAAAGTTTATAACAACATTAGTAATCATCTCTACTTTTTTTTTCAGGAGCTCTGAAATGTCTCGGTTTGGTGAGTGTTAACATTTTATTATTATTTTACTTTTTAGTATTTTTTGTGTAGTTTATTGTAAGTTGTTTTATTTTTTGTTTTCTATCTATTTTCCCTTTGCATTGCCCCTTACTCTCTCTTTTTAACTTCTTTCAGAATCTTGGGTATTCCTGAAGCTGTTGTTTGTTTGATATTTTTGAATATACGTGACCAGTTGCCTTTTGTTATCATTGGTATTATTAAGGAAGGTTTTCTTGTGCTGAACTTTTTTCTTTGTTTAGTTACCAAAATTCGTCACAAACTTGATGATATTCGTTCATGTTTTGAAGTGCAGTAATGAGCCCTTTATTTCCATATATCTTTAAATTCCATCTTTCTTTTTATTACTCTTAGTCATGCAACTACAGGCGTTCAAAGAAGAGCATTCAGGGGCAAAAAATAAAGTTTCTTGAAGGTGCGTTTGTGCACAGGGAGTGAGTTGAAGGAGTTTTGCATGAGGAGTTGGAAGTCATTTGTTTTTCATCTCGTATCCAAAGACACCACATCTAAAAGACTTTCAGTTCCTCGTTAGGCAAGTCGGTAGAGTTGTCGGCTAGCACTCGCTAGGCCCGAGTTCGATTCTCCGACCGGCTGATGAAGAATTAGAGGAATTTATTTCTGGTGATAGAAATTCATTTCTCGCTATAATGTGGTTCGGATTCCACAATAAGCTGTAGGTCCCGTTGCTAGGTAACCAGTTGGTTCTTAGCCACGTAAAATAAGTCTAATCCTTCTGGCCAGCCCTCTCTAGGAGAGCTGTTCATCAGCTCAGTGGTCTGGTAAAACTAAGATATACTTAACTTTTTCTAAAAGACTTTTGTTTTTCTCTAGCATCAGAAAGAAGGAACGTGTTTACGAGTCTCTCAGCGCCAAAAAGCAAAAGTTTTAGTTTATCTCTGCAGAACTTTGTCGAAATATTCGCATGGCATTTCAAAAACATTATCTAATTCATCTTTTAACAGATGGAGACTTTCGTCAAACGCTTAATTAATCTTTCAGCAGATGAATTAATTATTTGACGAAGGCAAAGCCTCTGTGAGGTCATCTATTTATGCCTTTCACTGGAAAAACTCTTGTGGATGTTGAATGCCATTTAAAGTAGTGTTTTACATTCTTGAACTTGTGTGGGCTTCAGATAAATTGAAAAAAAATAATGGTATGCTGGCAGGTAAATATTGCATGAGTAAACTGACTGTGATTAAAAGTGAGAAAATAATGAGTGTGTATAGATTAGGAAGAGACTATTTAATTTGCTCGAAGGCTGTTATAACAGGTGGAGTAGAGTGCAAGCTGGAATGTGTGAAATATTAATCTGTAGCTTATATCAAGCGGTGCTCCTTGACTTGAATTGTACTAATTAATTGAGTCCTGACTGCAAAGAGCGTTGAGCCTACTCCATTAATGGGAGTGAAGTGTGGATATGTTAGAAGCGAATAGAAAAAATGCTTATAATCCAACATGAATATTTTTAGGTGTATAAGTAAAGTGAGAAGTGTTTTACAAACTTGGAAGGAAGACTGAACACATTTAAGCCACTGTGGAAAGATGGATCATAAGACGCAGGATAAAATTGTGACAAAGTTGAATGACGTAAGAGGCGAAGTTTGAAAGTGCTTATGGAGGTGACTGTTAAGACTTGAAAGTAAAGATGATTAAGAAAAAAAAACTGAAAGATTTATGGCGACATGTTATTACTTTGTGTATCGGGGAACACGTACAGTAGAATTTTGACTGAGAAAGTACGGAAGGTGATAGTATGATCCATAGGGGAAAAACAATGTGCACTTAGAAGAAGAGTGTCTTTGAGTCCAACATATGATAGAATCGATAAGAAAGTCATTTGGTGGGTGGTGTGGATTTATGATACAGAGGGTAAGTTATTCAGAGCTGTAAAAATTTTACGATGTGAGTGAAGCATAAGCGAATATTCGCAGGTGGAAAAGTTCCTGGTGCTGGTTTGAAAAATGTGGCTGAGACAAAGGTCTGTTATGTGTCAGTGGCTGTTCAATATCTTTTGGGATGGAGGGATGTAAGAATTAAAGGAAAGGGCATTGGATACAGAGGGGGTAAGAGAACTGGTCTTGAATGGGTGTTGGGACAGGTGATATTTTTTCAAATATATCACAGAGTCTCATACGAAAAGCTACGCATTAAAAACACCAACGTAGCATGGTATGCATTTATTTATTCTTTTATAACCGCGCAGAGGAAATTAGAATAAAAAAAAAAGTATGTGCATAACTAAAATTCACTTTGTAGTCGCACATACGCACACACACCACACACGCGCGCGCGCGTCCACCCACATAAGCTGAAGACCCACTTCAGTGCCGACCTCCATTTAGAAGCTAAGTGACGGTTAAAGTTATGGCTAACTTTAACCTTGAACAAAATAATTCACATCCGTAACCAAATAGCACTCAGCCACACAAAAGGAAAGGAATTCACCAACCTCAGATCGGGCTCTGGTAATTTGCCATGAAACAAAAGCCTGCTTATTCCCGCTCGTCATTCCGGCCAAGTATGATTGCACGAAGCAGAACTGATCGCTTTTAGAATCAGACTATTACCCATAGTTTTGAGTTATTTCCATGACAGTTTTTTTTCTACTGTGATCTAGGATGAGCTTAAAATCAGTAAATGGCAATATAAAAGCATCTGTTTGTTATAAACAAAATAACCATGATAAATGACCTTTGCATTTCGAGCGATCTACCAAGCTATCTACCGTTTTGTTATTTCCAGAAAGTAATGTTAAAAAGGTATCTATCCATTAGAGTAAAAATTAAAAAAACCGTTTTTCGATAGATCTACCAAACCATTTCTTTGTATGAATGAAAAGTGGCACGCGGGAAAACTGAGTGACAAACACAATTGCGGCACGAGTCCACGGCTACGTATGAGCTGTGCTCTGATAATACCGTTATCTGTAATTCGCAAACTTCCTCCTACAGGCCTGTATATGTTAACATATGAAAAATTACTCTCTCTCTCTCTCTCTCTCTCTCTCTCTCTCTCTCTCTCTCTCTCTCTCTAATTTTATTACGTATACGGGGATATTTGCAATTCATTTAAACCAACATACACAGCCTACTGACACACAAGTAATCACTTCTATCTTGCGCTCTCCGCTTTTTCCACTTAACACATTCTTGGTCTGCCTTTATCCCCTCTTTCTAAAGCTTCCATTTATACACCAGATCATTATCTTCCATTCCTTCCGCATGACCAAGCCACCTAATAATCTTTTTATCCACCTTTTCACCTATGCTAAGTTCGAATCTCCGAGCGGCCAATGAAGAATAAGAGGAATTTATTTCTGGTGATAGAAGTTCATTTCTCGCTATAATGTGGTTCGGATTCCACAATAAGCTGTAGGTCCCATTGCTAAGTAAGCAATTGGTTCTTAGCTGCGTAAAATAATTCTAATCCTTCGGGCCAACCCTAGGAGAGCTGTTAATCAGCTCAGTGGTCTGGTTAAACTAAGGTATACTTAACTTATGCTAACATTCACGGTAATCTTTGATTACTAGCCGCAGCCGTAATCTTGGTTTCAAGTAGAATTCCGGACATTCAATTTTACCCGCTTCTGAATTTGCGATGATTTTTAGATGAAAATCTTGAGTATTATCACATGAACCGACATATAACTCGCTGTCTCCATAAAGCATGTTTTACTCTGTGACTTTTCTCATATTAGCAAAAGGTCTAAAACCCTTTGTGTGCCCAGCACTTGATTGTCTGGAAGTCAAACGGACACCGATGGAAGCTGAAAGAACCTTTCTTCCTTCTTTTGTGGATTCACGAACCTCACTCATTTCCTGTGTGCTTCCAAACTTTCCTATAATCCTTTATCTGTGACCAAATTGGGAGCTTTCACAACTCTTCAAGTATTTAAAGTTGCTAAGTTTAAATAAGTATTATATTTCTCTTAAGCTATCACAGTCAGTAACAAAATACATAATTAAAAAGCTGATTAACAAACATAGACAAATGGATTTTCCAGTGTTTCTACACAAATTATGATTTTCATTTCTCTCTCTCTCTCTCTCTCTCTCTCTCTCTCAGAGTCAGAGTCTGTGACTTTCTTACTTGCCGACGGAGCAATCGAGTTTCTGTACAACCGCTACAACGTATAATCAAGGCCACCGAAAATAGATCTATCTTTCGGTGGTCTCGGTATAATGCTGTATGAGCCGCGGCCCTTAAAACTTTAACCATGGCCCTGTGGTGGCCTGTCCTATATCGCTGTCAGACGCACGATTATGGCTAACTTTAACCTTAACTAAAATAAAAACTACTGAGGCTAGAGGGCTGCAATTGGGTATGTTTGCAGCCCTCTGGCCTCAGTAGTTTTTAAGTTCTGAGGGAGGACAGAATAAGTGTGGACAGAAAGTGTGGACAAAAAAGTGTGGACAGAAAAGTGCGGACAGAAAAAAGCGTGAACAAAAAAGTGTGGACAGAAAAGTGCGGACAGAAAAAAGTGAGGACGGAAAAAGTGCGGACAGAAAAAGTAAGGACGGGAAAAGTGCGGACAGAAAAAGTGTGGACAAAAAAGTGTGGACAGAAAAAGTATGGACAAAAAAGTGTGGACAGAAAAAGTGTGGACAAAAAAGTGTGGACAAAAAAGTGTGGACAGAAAAAGTGTGGACAAAAAAGTGTGGACAGAAAAAGTGTGGACAAAAAAGTGTGGACAGAAAAGTCCGGACAGAAAAAAGTAAGGACGGGAAAAGTGCGGACAGGAAAAGTGTGGACAGAAAAAGTGGGGACGGACAAACAAAGCCGGCACAATAATTTTATTTCACAAGAAACTAAAAAGTGTTCAGAAAAGGAAAAACGTCACGGCGCACGTCTCCGAGGACTGCTTCAACCTCGAGGTCCATTTAGCCGGAGTGCTGCATTTCGGGAAGCGTTACTGTGAGTGGATTGTCCTCCAACACTCGAGCACCCGTCGCTTGAGCAGCATTCGTCTCTTTTAAGCAAGGTTCCAGCTTAATGATCTCGACGCCTCCTTAACGAAGCAGATGGATTAATTGGGTGCAAGGTAAATGTAATGTAGATATAGAAAGAATAAAAAGAAAATAATAATGATTAACCAGGTAACACAAAACACAGTTACCGGATAAGTTTATATATATATATATATATATATATATATATATATATATATATATATATATATATATATATATATATATATATATATATATATATATATATATATACACACACATATACACATACATACATAATTTTCATTAAAAGCAATTACCTTAGTGGCAACAGTAAGTTTCTTGCAGGTATCCTCATACCGACTGAGTTTTTCTGATTCTCGTTCGTCAATTTCAGGTGAAAAATACGCAGACTTCCTTCTTCCATTTATTAATTTTTGAATTACAGTGCGGTCTTTCGACCTTTTATGTCATCGTGTTGGGAGAATGACCTTGAAGTCTGGGTACTGGTTGGTCAAGGGACTAACAGCTTAACCATTTCAGGGCGTTGTTTGGGGTACAGAGAACATGTATGACAACAAAAGTGAAAGTTTAAACGTGGTTAAATTTATATTCATAATATAATACCACGTGCTAGTGTATCCTAAAATTTGTGTTTAAAATTTAGTAAATCTTAAATGTTAGTTTGCAAATACAGAAAATAAGGCACAAAAATAAATAAAATTTTATAACATAATATGTAAACAGTACAAATAAACAAATGTCTGTTTATACATACTGTAAATGAGTAAAATATTAAATTTGCGCGTACGTATGCGTCCAAAGGTTCTGCGTTGGTAAACGGCTGGAGGTTCGCGTTGGGCGGGGCCTCGGCGACTCGAGCATGTTACTTGGCCTTCACTGGGCGCTCTCGTGTCCCCTAAGGGGTGCGATGTGTCCGGTGGTTGGGGGCGTGCTGTCTGGTCCCTGTTGGCTCGCGCATTCCTTCTCCTGCTGGAGGGGAGGATATGGTCCGACTCTTGTTGAATTTTCAGGGTCGGTTTCTGAAGAGCGATGCTTACGGCTTCGGCTATTAAGAGGCGACCATAGTTATCCTCTCTGTCGAGGACCTGGGTGCCTTCTTGTTAGCTCTTGTAGAGATGGGTTCCTGTCGTGACATCTATGTAATGTTGATGAATGGCCCCTTGATTTCTATGAGCCAGCATGCGTCTCCGAAGGGTCGTTGTAGTGTGCCCAATGTAGTTTTGGTTGTGAGATTTACTCATCTCCTCTGGACAAATAAATTTGTAAACTATGTTCGGTCTCCCCGGGGCGGTGCTGTTCTTCATTAGTAGGGCTGCTACAAGGTTCGGCTTACTATATATTCTGAGGCTTATTTTATGGTAAGGGGCTTTTGGGGTTACGCCTCTTTACTATCCCACGTAGTGCGCGGCATTCCTCCTTGAATGCAGACCCATAATGTAGACGATGGTAAATAATCAGACTCTCCTTCTTTTTCGTTGTCGTGTTTGGTTGGTAAAATTCATCCATTTTCTTTTTTACTGCAGTTTCGATGATTTGATCTGCATAGCCGTTGTTTGTCAATAATTGGCGAATTCTGCCAAGTTCGTTGTGTGTCTGTGGCGCTGAATATTGTAACTAAATGTAATTTTGTAGTAACTGGTGGGTCACTGTACATTTAGACAAAGAATGCAAACACACACACCAACACACACACACACACACACAGAGAGAGAGAGAGAGAGAGAGAGAGAGAGAGAGAGAGAGAGAGAGAGAGAGAGAGAGAGAGAGAGAGATTTTCTATGGTCGTAGATTGTGAGTAGGAAAATTCCCCGCCGCCTTAGCTTTGCGGCAGTCGAAGCAGGTGGGTCAAACTTGATTCAGTTTGCATCGCAAATTTGACTTCTTCGGAGCAACAGAAGTCTAGAATGTCGCCGGGATACTTTTATTTGTTCTCGTGTCGTGTGTGAAGTGTGTTTCTTCCCCGCCTAACGGGCTTGGTGTTCGTGATGTCTTCTCCTGTTACAGATGTAATACCTGTGGCGTCTTCCCAGTCTAGAGGAAGCAATTTGTGGCGTCTTCTGTGCGGAGTAATATTTGTGTCAACTCCCCCGTCTACCGGGTGTATTATTTATAATGTCTTCCGCCGTCTACAGGACGTCATATCTGAGATGTACTCTCTGTCTACAGAACGTGACATACCTGTTGTCCTCCCTCTCCGCTGGACATCATGTCTATGTCGGCTTCCCTTCTGCGAGACGTCACGTTCCTTGTCTTGCAGAACCATTATCACGCGCTTCTTATATTTTCCTTTCGTAGACTCGGTAGACTCCAGAAGTGCTAGCTGTCATTCAAGGTTCACTTTTCCGAAGGTATGCTGTGGAGTCGTTTTCAGAGGCATCGTCTTAGAAGAGGAAAGTCCCCTACTATTGATTTGTCATCCCTGAGTTCTGCTACTGTGGAGTTTGTTGGAGCGAGACTTTCTAAATAGTCTGCGTTTTATTCATTGTCCCCAGGAACCGAGACGTGATAAATGCATCTGTTAATAATGGTAGCATATTGTTGAACGCTGTTACGTAAGTCCTCTAAGCTCTAGGAAAAGTCCCAAATTTTATGAAGGTGTTCGATTTTTAGTTTTCTGTGAAAGAAAACTGTTGTGCCGGCTTTGTCCGCCCTCAGATATTAAAAACTACTTAGGCTAGAGAGGTGCAAATTGGCATGTTGATCATCCACCCTCCAATCATCAAACATACCAAATTGCAGCCCTCTAGCCTCAGTAGGTTAAAGTTAGCCATAATCGTGCATCTGGCAACGATATAGGACAGGCCACCACTGGGCCATGGTTAAAGATTCATGGGCCGCGGCTCATACAGCATTATACCCAGACCACCGAAAGATATATCTATTTTCGGTGGCCTTGATTATAAGCTGTACAGAAAACTTGATTGCGCCGAAGAAACTTCGCGCAGTTTTTACTTTTTTTTTTTTTTTACACTGATATCTTTCGTTATAGCACGCTAAAATTGCGGTCCCCGCTTAGAATGATTTTACAAACTGCAAAATTGAAATTAAAGATTATTTGGACACAAACCGCAGAGACGATTCCGTTACTAGTCGTCCATAACAATGCAGAAACCATTAAAATATGGTGATATTTATATGCAATTGCATTTTGGGAACTGCATAAAAGCGTCCTTCGCAGCTTGGAGGGGAATGAAAGCTCCTGCTATGCTTATAAATGAGGTGATATCAGCCATAAAGAAGCATAATTGCTCAACTTTACAACGTTACAGTGAGAGGTCATTAACGACAGGGGGAAACTTTTGTCTGTGTGACCGTTTCTGCTGCCTCGCACAAGAACGGACAATAAATAAAGGAGTGACGTTTCGTTACAGAGCTCGTCCGAATGGAAGGGAAGTGAAATGATTAAAACAAAGAAAGCCCCACAACATTTTTTCTTTGTCATCTCCTTTGATGTTTTATTTTACCACAGCCATCTAAAAGGGTTCAATAATTCCTTTAAGTTAAGTTAAGTATATCTTAGTTTAACCAGACCACTGAGCTGATTAACAGCTCTCCTAGAGAGGGCTGGCCAGAAGAATTAAATTTATTTTACGTGGCTAAGAACCAACTGGTTACCTAACAACGGGACCTACAGCTTATTCTGGAATGCGAACCACATTATGACGAGAAATGAATTTCTATCACCAGAAATAAATTCCTCTAATTCTTCATTGACCGGTCGGAGGGTCGAACGCTGGGCCAACAACGTGCTAGCAGAGAGCTCTACCCACCCCGCCAATGAAGAACGCAGATATGAAAGTTGTCAAAGACGAATTTCTCCGAGAAATGTTTCTTTTTATATTCCTTGAATCCTTTATCATGTCGTAGCTATCGAGAACATATGACTGAACATACATCAGGCGTTAATGTGTTAAAATATATTATATCATCATCATCTTGGATATCGACTCATTTGGAGATTTATACTTTGTAATCTATGTATATTTAAATGTTGCCTAATGGTTTTGATAAAATGTCAACTTTTATAGGTGAAGGGGGACATTGCCTAATTTCAAGGGGGGTTAGAGATCTACTCCTCTCGGCTGGATCAGTGTCCATTTTGCGGTCTCTGACTGATTTATGGACACACTGACATCAGAAAATAAAGGAAAAATGTGAGGATGTGTCCAGCTGACTTTGAAATGGCTGATTGTAAAAGGTAGACTGCCTCTGCCTAAATGAACAATGTCTTCAAGAAGCAGATCAGCCGCTTTCTTTGTTCCCTTCCCGTTATCAAACCTGGTCCTTAAGAAGAGAAGTACCTTGAAGGGAATAAATCCGACCTTATGGGGGGGGGGGGCGATCTATCGTGCACTTTGAGTAAACACATCTGCAGAGGAATGTGCATTATGTAAATACAAACGTTTCTTCAAAGGAATTAATTCATGTAGAATATAAATTCCTTATTATGTATCGAGTTTCGATGCTCATATGTTTGTTACGATTCCATTATATACGCTTTTTTGTATTTTGTATACACTCTTACCGCCTCCTTCTTAAATACAGTAGAGCAAGTAAACACGAGCTGAAAGATATAGTTTTATTGTTGCCCTTGATACTCGGGCATCTGCAACGAGTATGAGATTCCATCTCAAATATTAACACCTTCATATTTACCTTGCAGGTAACAATGAAGAATTGTAGTATGTGTGTTGTATATGACAACGCATTAGTGGCGACGAGCATTCATCTTCATATATATATATATATATATATATATATATATATATATATATATATATATATATATATATATATGATTAATATCACCATTGTACGTGATTCATTTATCACACATTACCACAGGTGAAAAATAAGAAACGGGGTGTAGGTCCTGACCGGTTTCGACTTTATTTCCAAGCCATTGACGAAGGACTGATACAGAGTATGAGAAGTCACAAATATATATACTACAAGAACAGTACTGACGAACATACACAACCGCTAGAGACTACATATCCCCCCTCAGGCCGGTGTCGAGGTAGGAGTGGCCTTCAAAACTCATTTGGCTATATATATATATATATATATATATATATATATATATATATATATATATATATATATATATATTACCATAAACCGGGTAAACAGTGTGTTAAATAATGCTTCACATCTGTCATTCGAGAGGCTCTGAAAGAGCACGAATCAGACGAAACAGAATATATAACTACAATCGTTTCAGTCTTCTCGTTCCAAATTTTTTATTAATCAGAAACCATGAGAGATTCATCACCTATTTGCAAATGGTAAAAATCGCCTTGAAATCTAAAAGGCATATGTGGTATCAAGAGGCATAAAAGTAACTATTAAGTAGATAAAAGAAATTGCTCACTCATGTTCAGTGAAATTACAGGTATTTTATTTTTCGGTATTGTTCGTCCATAAAGGCAATGTTAGACCACAGACTCGACACAATTTTGCTGTATGATTCAGACTGAGGCGCTGGGGGGCAATAAAAAAAAAAACGCTCACACACAATTTTGGGTGTTTTTCATGGTGTATCAAGGTAAAGAAGTGGCTTAAGCTTTGTACGTAATCTAAAAATGTTATCTCGTTATATTTTTATCATTAACTTCAGGGTTGAAGTAGCTTTTTCATGAATCGTGCAAAGCGCTCTTGTGCATTGAGGAAGCTTTGCTAATGTTCTAGAGACCTGGTAATGCCTACGCTTTTCTCTCTCTCACTTTTGGTGAGTTCAGAATGCCTAAAATGAGGTTTTGCGAAAGTTGCTGGAGGCCTAATTGCAGCCCTTTGTCTCTTCCTAGATGAGTGTTATTACATCATTAGCATCTTAATGGGGAGGGATTCGTCCTACAGCGTGTGAATATTATGACGTTGCATTGTGGGCAACACACGCCTCTTTCGGAAAGGAAGGTGAGGCGAGAGAACGATATTCAAAGACTTAGGAAGCTTTTTCCCCCAAGATGGGTTTTCGAATGATATTTTTCTCTCTCATTTGTTCGCTTGAGGCGTTAATAACCTTTCCAGAAGCCGATCTCAGCGTTGTCGAGTATTACGATGTAACAACAATTATCTGGTATGAATAATTTTAATATTCCGTATTCTGTTGGTTACAATAACAAAGAGTGGAATTTGCGTTGTGAGCGCACGCAATGTGAAAGCTAAATATTGATGTATATCTTATTTTAACAAGTTTGAATCCACACGGAGATTCAAAATGGCATATGCTCCTCAGGACAGTAACTCTCTCTCTCTCTCTCTCTCTCTCTCTCTCTCTCTCTCTCTCTCTCTCTCTCTCTCTCTCTCTAACAACCCCATTTCTATTCAGCTACGATAATCGACATCCACTGATGATTTCCAAACAGCGGCATTAAAGAGAGAGGTTGAGAGTAGAATGGGCGCGTTACGAAGAATGAAAGTCTAATTAGGAGTTAGGCCTAAGAAGAAAATGATTAGTGTTGCTTTGCTACTTGATAAGTTCGTCAACTTAATTATGTTCAATGTAGCCTGTGAACTCTTCTCTCATTGGTTGATTTATTCTTCTGTCAGAATCCATGGATCCGACTTTGGAATTGGGGAATATTTTGGTTCACGTTTCCCAAGCTTCAGTGCTGGTATAAGGTAACTTTACTTCATGTGCTAAGGTCCTTAGTGTCAACGGAGTCAATTCATTCTTTAAATCTGTTTGCACTTCGGTAGGATTTGTTAGCCTTTTTTAATTGATGTCATTATGAGTATCTTTTACGCTTTTCGTTTTCAAATATTTCCAAGTGAATCATTGTGCTTCCCCAACATTCCGCTGTGCAGTGGACATCATCACGAAAGACAGATTTATCATTATACAAAAGGGAAACTTCATAACTGTCATCTAAGGTAGTTGTAACGCCAGATAGCCCACAATTAATCAACACACACGCGCGCGCGCATCCACCCACATAATAAGCTGAAGACCCACTTCAGTGCCGACCTCCATTTAGAAGCTAGGTGACGGTTAAAGTTATGGCTAACTTTAACCTTGAACAAAATAATTCACATCCGTAACCAAATAGCACTCAGCCACACAAAAGGAAAGGAATTCACCAACCTCAGATCAAATGTTGAATAGTTTTCGGACTCTGGTAATTTGGCATGAAACAAAAGCCAGCTTATTCCCGCTCTTCTTCCCGGCTAAGTATGATTGCACGAAGCAGAACTGATCGCTTTTAGAATCAGACTATTATCCATAGTTTTGAGTTATTTCCATGACAGGTTTTTTTTCTACTGTGATCTAGGATGAGCTTAAAATCAGTAAATGGCAATATAAAAGCATCTGTTTGTTATAAACAAAATAACCATGATAAATGACCTTTGCATTTCGAGCGATCTACCAAGCTATCTACCGTTTTGTTATTTCCAGAAAGTAATGTTAAAAAGGTATCCATCCATTATAGTAAAAAATAAAAAAAAAAAAAAAAAAGTTTTTCGATAGATCTACCAAGCCATTTCTTTGTATGAATGAAAAGTGGCACGCGGGAAAACTGAGTGACAAATACAATTACGGCACGAGTCCACGGCTACGCATGAGCTGTCCTCTGATAATACCGTTATCTGTAATTCGCAAACTTCCTCTTACAGGCCTGTATATGTTAACATATGAAAAATTACTCTCTCTCTCTCTCTCTCTCTCTCTCTCTCTCTCTCTCTCTCTCTCTCTCTCTCTCTCTCTAATTTTATTACGTATACGGGGATATTTGCAATTCATTTAAACCAACATACACAGCCTACTGACACACAAGTAATCACTTCTATCTTGCGCTCTCCGCTTTTTCCACTTAACACATTCTTGGTCTGCCTTTATCCCCTCTTTCTAAAGCTTCCATTTATACACCAGATCATTATCTTCCATTCCCTCCGCATGACCAAGCCACCTAATAATCTTTTTGTCCACCTTTTCACCTATGCTAAGTTCGAATCTCCGAGTGGCCAATGAAGAATAAGAGGAATTTATTTCTGGTGATAGAAGTTCATTTCTCGCTATAATGTGGTTCGGATTCCACAATAAGCTGTAGGCCCCGTTGCTAGGTAAGCAATTGGTTCTTAGCTACGTAAAATAATTCTAATCCTTCGGGCCAACCCTAGGAGAGCTGTTAATCAGCTCAGTGGTCTGGTTAAACTAAGGTATACTTAACTTATGCTAACATTCACGGTAATCTTTGATTACTAGCCGCAGCCGTAATCTTGGTTTCAAGTAGAATTCCGGACATTCAATTTTACCCGCTTCTGAATTTGCGATGATTTTTAGATGAAAATCTTGAGTATTATCACATGAACCGACATATAACTCGCTGTCTCCATAAAGCATGTTTTACTCTGTGACTTTTCTCATATTAGCAAAAGGTCTAAAACCCTTTGTGTGCCCAGCACTTGATTGTCTGGAAGTCAAACGGACACCGATGGAAGCTGAAAGAACCTTTCTTCCTTCTTTTGTGGATTCACGAACCTCACTCATTTCCTGTGTGCTTCCAAACTTTCCTATAATCCTTTATCTGTGACCAAATTGGGAGCTTTCACAACTCTTCAAGTATTTAAAGTTGCTAAGTTTAAATAAGTATTATATTTCTCTTAAGCTATCACAGTCAGTAACAAAATACATAATTAAAAAGCTGATTAACAAACATAGACAAATGGATTTTCCAGTGTTTCTACACAAATTATGATTTTCATTTCTCTCTCTATCTCTCTCTCTCTCTCTCTCTCTCTCTCTCTCTCTCTCTCTCTCAGAGTCAGAGTCTGTGACTTTCTTACTTGCCGACGGAGCAATCGAGTTTCTGTACAACCGCTACAACGTATAATCAAGGCCACCGAAAATAGATCTATCTTTCGGTGGTCTCGGTATAATGCTGTATGAGCCGCGGCCCTTGAAACTTTAACCATGGCCCTGTGGTGGCCTGTCCTATATCGCTGTCAGACGCACGATTATGGCTAACTTTAACCTTAACTAAAATAAAAACTACTGAGGCTAGAGGGCTGCAATTGGGTATGTTTGCAGCCCTCTGGCCTCAGTAGTTTTTAAGTTCTGAGGGCGGACAGAATAAGTGTGGACAGAAAGTGTGGACAAAAAAGTGTGGACAGAAAAGTGCGGACAGAAAAAAGCGTGAACAAAAAAGTGTGGACAGAAAAGTGCGGACAGAAAAAAGTGAGGACGGAAAAAGTGCGGACAGAAAAAGTAAGGACGGGAAAAGTGCGGACAGAAAAAGTGTGGACAAAAAAGTGTGGACAGAAAAAGTATGGACAAAAAAGTGTGGACAGAAAAAGTGTGGACAAAAAAGTGTGGACAAAAAAGTGTGGACAGAAAAAGTGTGGACAAAAAAGTGTGGACAGAAAAAGTGTGGACAAAAAAGTGTGGACAGAAAAGTGCGGACAGAAAAAAGTAAGGACGGGAAAAGTGCGGACAGGAAAAGTGTGGACAGAAAAAGTGGGGACGGACAAACAAAGCCGGCACAATAATTTTATTTCACAAGAAACTAAAAAGTGTTCAGAAAAGGAAAAACGTCACGGCGCACGTCTCCGAGGATTGGTTCAACCTCGAGGTCCATTTAGCCGGAGTGCTGCATTTCGGGAAGCGTTACTGTGAGTGGATTGTCCTCCAACACTCGAGCACCCGTCGCTTGAGCAGCATTCGTCTCTTTTAAGCAAGGTTCCAGCTTAATGATCTCGACGCCTCCTTAACGAAGCAGATGGGTTAATTGGGTGCAAGGTAAATGTAATGTAGATATAGAAAGAATAAAAAGAAAATAATAATGATTAACCAGGTAACACAAAACACAGTTACCTGATAAGTTTACATATATATATATATATATATATATATATATATATATATATATATATATATATATATATATATATATATATATACATATATATATATATATATATATATATATATATATATATATATATATATATATATATATATACATACATACATACATGTATATATATATATATATATATATATATATATATATATATATATATATATATATATATATATATATATATATACACGCACATTTACACATACATACATAATTTTCATTAAAAGCAATTACCTTAGTGGCAACAGCAAGTTTCTTGCAGGTATCCTCATACCGACTGAGTTTTTCTGATTCTCGTTCGTCAATTTCAGGTGAAAAATACGCAGACTTCCTTCTTCCATTTATTAATTTTTGAATTACAGTGCGGTCTTTCGACCTTTTATGTCATCGTGTTGGGAGAATGACCTTGAAGTCTGGGTACTGGTTGGTCAAGGGACTAACAGCTTAACCATTTCAGGGCGTTGTTTGGGGTACAGAGAACATGTATGACAACAAAAGTGAAAGTTTAAACGTGGTTAAATTTATATTCATAATATAATACCACGTGCTAGTGTATCCTAAAATTTGTGTTTAAAATTTAGTAAATCTTAAATGTTAGTTTGCAAATACAGAAAATAAGGCACAAAAATAAATAAGATTTTATAACATAATATGTAAACAGTACAAATAAACAAATGTCTGTTTATACATAAATGAGTAAAATATTATATTTGCGCGTACGCATGCGTCCAAAGGTTCTGCGTTGGCAAACGGCTGGAGGTTCGCGTTGGGCGGGGCCTCGGCGACTGGAGCATGTTACTTGGCCTTCACTGGGCGCTCTCGTGTCCCCTAAGGGGTGCGATGTGTCCGGTGGTTGGGGGGCGTGCGGTCTGGTCCCTGTTGGCTCGCGCATTCCTTCTCCTGCTGGAGGGGAGGATATGGTCCGACTCTTGTTGATTTTTCAGGGTCGGTTTCTGGATAGAGATGCTTACGGCTTCGGCTATTAAGAGGCGACCATTGTTACCCTCTCTGTGTAGGACCTGGGTGTCTTCTGTCAGCTCTCGTAGAGATGGCTTCCTGTCGTGAACATCTATATAATGTTGATGAATGGCCCCTTGATTTCTATGAGCCAGCATGCGTCTCCGAAGGGTCGTTGTAGTGTGCCCAATGTAGTTTTGGTTGTGAGATTTACTCATCTCCTCTGGACAAATAAATTTGTAAACTATGTTCGGTCTCCCCGGGGCGGTGCTGTTCTTCATTAGTAGGGCTGCTACAAGGTTAGGTTTACTATATATTCTGAGGCTTATTTTGTGGTAAGGGGCTTTTGGGGTTACGCCTCTTTACTATCCCACGTAGTGCGCGGCATTCCTCCTTGAATGCAGACCCATAATGTAGACGATGGTGAATGATCAGACTCTCCTTCTTTTTCGTTGTCGTGTTTGGTTGGTAAAATTCATCCATTTTCTTTTTTACTGCAGTTTCGATGATTTGATCTGCATAGCCGTTGTTTGTCAATAATTGGCGAATTCTGCCAAGTTCGTTGTGTGTCTATGGCGCTGAATATTGTAACTAAATGTAATTTTGTAGTAACTGGTGGGTCACTGTACATTTAGACAAAGAACGCAAACACACACACCAACACACACACACACACACACAGGGAGAGAGAGAGAGAGAGAGAGACAGAGAGAGAGAGAGAGAGACAGAGAGAGAGAGAGAGAGAGATTTTCTATGGTCGTAGATTGTGAGTAGGAAAATTCTCCACCGCCTTAGCTTTGCGGCAGTCGAAGCAGGTGGGTCAAACTTGATTCAATTTGCATCGCAAATTTGACTTCTTCGGAGCAACAGAAGTCTAGAATGTCGCCGGGATACTTTTATTTGCTCTCGTGTCGTGTGTGAAGTGTGTTTCTTCCCCGCCTAACGGGCTTGGTGTTCGTGATGTCTTCTCCTGTTACAGATGTAATACCTGAGGCGTCTTCCCAGTCTAGCCTAGAGGAAGCAATTTGTGGCGTCTTTCCCTCCTGCGCGAAGTAATATTTGTGTTACCTCCCCGGTCTACTGGGTGTATTATTTATAATGTCTTCCGCCGTGTACAGGACGTCATATCTGAGATGTACTCTCTGTCTACAGAACGTGACACACCTGATGCCTTCCCTCTCCGCTGGACATCATGTCTAGGTCGTCTTCCCTTCTGCGGGACGTCACGTTCCTTATCTTGCAGAACCATTATCGTGCGTTTCTTATATTTTCTTTTGGTAGACTCGGTAGACTCCAGAGGTGCTAGCTGTCATTCAACGTTCACTTTTCTGAAGGTATGCTGTGGAGTCGTTTTCAGAAGCATCGTAGCCCTTTGTTGGCCAAGTCGCTTGAGCTTCAGACTGTCACTCGACGGGCCGGAGTTCAATTCCCGCGGCCGGCTGATGAAGAGTTAGAGGCATTTATTTCTGGTGATAGAAATTCATTTCTCGCTATAATGTGGTTCGGATTCCACAATAAGCTGTAGGTCCCGTTGCTAAGTAACCAGTTGGTTCTTAGCCACGTAAAATAAGTCTAATCCTTCGGGCCAGCCCTAGGAGAGCTGTTAATCAGCTCAGTGGTCTGGTAAAACTAAGGTATACTTAACTTTCAGAAGCATCGTCTCAGAAGAGGAAAGTCCCCTACTATTGATTTGTCATCCCTGAGTTCTGCTACTGTGGAGTTTGTTGGAGCGAGACTTTCTAAATAGTCTGCGTTTTATTCATTGTCCCCAGGAACCGAGACGTGATAAATGCATCTGTTAATAATGGTAGCATATTGTTGAACGCTGTTACGTAAGTCCTCTAAGCTATAGGAAAAGTCCCAAATTTTATGAAGGTGTTCGATTTTTAGTTTTCTGTGAAAGAAAACTGTTGTGCCGGCTTTGTCCGCCCTCAGATCTTAAAAACTACTGAGGCTAGGGAGGTGCAAATTGGTATGTTGATCATCCACCCTCCAATCATCAAACATACTAAATTGCAGCCCTCTAGCCTCAGTAGGTTAAAGTTAGCCATAATCGTGCATCTGGCAACGATATAGGACAGGCCACCACCGGGCCGTGGTTAAAGATTCATGGGCCGCGGCTCATACAGCATTATACCCAGACCACCGAAAGATATATCTATTTTCGGTGGCCTTGATTAGCCATAATCGCGCATCTGTCAACGATATAGGACAGGCCACCACCGGGCCGTGGTTAAAGATTCATGGGCCGCGGCTCATACAGCATTATACTCAGACTACCGAAAGATAGATCTGTTTTCGGTGGCCTTGATTATAAGCTGTACAGAAACCCCGATTGCGCCGAAGAAACTTAGCGCAGTTTTTACTTTTTTTTTTTTTACACTGATATCTTTCGTTATAGCACGCTAAAATTGCGGTCCCCGCTTAGAATGATTTTACAAACTGCAAAATTGAAATTAAAGATTATTTGGACACAAACCGCAGAAACGATTCCGTTACTAGTCGTCCATAACAATGCAGAAACCATTAAAATATGGTGATATTTATATGCAATTGCATTTTGGGAACTGCATAAAAGCGTCCTTCGCAGCTTGGAGGGGAATGAAAGCTCCTGCTATGCTTATAAATGAGGTGATATCAGCCATAAAGAAGCATAATTGCTCAACTTTACAACGTTACAGTGAGAGGTCATTAACGACAGGGGGAAACTTTTGTCTGTGTGACCGTTTCTGCTGCCTCGCACAAGAACGGACAATAAATAAAGGAGTGACGTTTCGTTACAGAGCTCGTCCGAATGGAAGGGAAGTGAAATGATTAAAACAAAGAAACCCCCAAAACACTTTTTCTTTGTCATCTCCTTTGATGTTTTATTTTACCACAGCCATCTAAAAGGGTTCAATAATTCCTTTAAGTTAAGTTAAGTATATCTTAGTTTAACCAGACCACTGAGCTGATTAACAGCTCTCCTAGAGAGGGCTGGCCAGAAGAATTAAATTTATTTTACGTGGCTAAGAACCAACTGGTTACCTAACAACGGGACCTACAGCTTATTCTGGAATGCGAACCACATTATGACGAGAAATGAATTTCTATCACCAGAAATAAATTCCTCTAATTCTTCATTGACCGGTCGGAGGGTCGAACGCTGGGCCAACAACGTGATAGCAGAGAGCTCTACCCACCCCGCCAATGAAGAACGCAGATATGAAAGTTGTCAAAGACGAATTTCTCCGAGAAATGTTTCTTTTTATATTCCTTGAATCCTTTATCATGTCGTCGCCATCGAGAACATATGACTGAACATACATCAGGCGTTAATGTGTTAAAATATATATCATCATCATCTTGGACATCGACTCATTTGGAGATTTATACTTTGTAATCTATGTATATTTAAATGTTGCCCAATGGTTTTGATAAAATGTCAACGTTTTATAGGTGAAGGGGGACATTGCCTAATTTCAAGGTGAGCTAGAGATCTACACCTCTCGGCTGGATCAGTGTCCATTTTGCGATCTCTGACTGATTTATGGACACACTGACATCAGAAAATAAAGGAAAAATGTAAGGATGTGTCCAGCTGACTTTGAAATGGCTGATTGTAAAAGGTAGACTGCCTCTGCCTAAATGAACAATGTCTTCAAGAAGCAGATCAGCCGCTGTCTTTGTTCCCTTCCCGTTATCAAACCTGGTCCTTAAGAAGAGAAGTACCTTGAAGGGAATAAATCCGACCTTATGGGGGGGGGGGCGATCTATCGTGCACTTTGAGTAAACACATCTGCAGAGGAATGTGCATTATGTAAATACAAACGTTTCTTCAAAGGAATTAATTCATGTAGAATATAAATTCCTTATTATGTATCGAGTTTCGATGCTCATATGTTTGTTACGATTCCGTTATATACGCTTTTTTGTATTTTGTATACACTCTTACCGCCTTCTTCTTAAATGCAGTAGAGTAAATAAACACGAGCTGAAAGATATAGTTTTATTGTTGCCCTTGATACTCGGGCATCTGCAACGAGTATGGGATTCCATCTCAAATATTAACACCTTCATATTTACCTTGCAGGTAAGAATGAAGAATTGTAGTATGTGTTGTATATGCCAGCACATCAGTGGCGACGAGCATTCACCTTCATATTGGTATATATATACATATATATATATATATATATATATATATATATATATATATATATATATATATATATATATATATATATATATATATATATATATATATATATATATATATGATTAATATCACCATTGTACGTGATTCATTTATCACACATTACCACAGGTGAAAAATAAGAAACGGGGTGTAGGTCCTGACCGGTTTCGACTTTATTTCCAAGCCATTGACGAAGGACTGATACAGAGTATGAGAAGTCACAAATATATATACTACAAGAACAGTACTGACGAACATACACAACCGTTAGAGACTACATATCCCCCCTCAGGCCGGTGTCGAGGTAGGAGTGGCCTTCAAAACTCATTTGGCTATATATATATATATATATATATATATATATATATATATATATATATATATATATATATATATATATATATATAATACCATAAACCAGCTAAATAGTGTGTTAAATAATGCTTCACATCTGGCATTCGAGAGAATCTGAAAGAGCATTAATCAGACGAAACAGAATATATAACTACAATCGTTTCATTTTTTATTAATCAGAAACCATGAGAGATTCATCACCTATTTGCAGATGGAAAAAATCGCCTTGAAATCTAAAAGGCATATGTGGTATGAAGAGACATAAAAGTAACTGTTAAATAGATAAAAGAAATTGCTCACTCATGTTCAGTGAAATTACAGGTATTTTATTTTTCGGTATTGTTCGTCCAGAAAGGCAATGTTAGACCACAGACTCGACACAATTTTGCTGTATGATTCAGACTGAGGTGCTGGGCGGCAATAAAAAAAAACGCTCACACACAATTTTGGGTGTTTTTCATGGTGTATCAAGGTAAAGAAGTGGCTTAAGCTTTGTACGTAATCTAAAAATGTTATCTCGTTATATTTTTATCATTAACTTCAGGGTTGAAGTAGCTTTTTCATGAATCGTGCAAAGCGCTCTTGTGCATTGAGGAAGCTTTGCTAATGTTCTAGAGACCTGGTAATGCCTACGCTTTTCTCTCTCTCTCTTTTGGTGAGTTCAGAATGCCTAAAATGAGGTTTTGCGAAAGTTGCTGGAGGCCTAATTGCAGCCCTTTGTCTCTTCCTAGATGAGTGTTATTACATCATTAGCATCTTAATGGGGAGGGATTCGTTCTACAGCGTGTGAATATTATGACGTTGCATTGTGGGCAACACACGCCTCTTTCGGAAAGGAAGGTGAGGCGAGAGAACGATATTCAAAGACTTAGGAAGCTTTTTCCCCCAAGATGGGTTTTCGAATGATATTTTTCTCTCTCATTTGTTCGCTTGAGGCGTTAATAACCTTTCCAGAAGCCGATCTCAGCGTTGTCGAGTATTACGATGTAACAACAATTATCTGGTATGAATAATGTTAAAATTCCCCATTCTGTTGGTTACAATGACAAAGAGTGGAATTTGTGGTTGTGAACGCACGCAATGTGAAAGCGAAATATTGATGTATATCTTATTTTAGCAAGTTTGAATTCATACGAAGATTCAAAATGGCATATGAGCCTCAGGACAACAACTCTCTCTCTCTCTCTCTCTCTCTCTCTCTCTCTCTCTCTCTCTCTCTCTCTCTCTCTCTCTCTCTCTCTATTTGACAACCCCATTTCTATCCAGCTGCTATAATCGACATCCACTGACGATTTCCAAACAGCGGCATTAAAGAGAGAGGTTGAGAGTAGAATGGGCGCGTTACGAAGAATGAAAGTCTAATTAGGAGTTAGGCCTAAGAAGAAAATGATTAGTGTTGCCATGCTATTTGATAAGTTCGTCAACTTAATTATGTTCAGTGTAGCCTGTGAACTCTTCTCTCACTGGCTTATTTATTCTTCTATCAGAATCTATGGATCCGACTTTGGGATTAGGGAATATTGTGGCTCACGTTTCCCAAGCTTCAGTGCTTGTATAGGGTAACTTTACTTCATGTGCTAAGGTCCTTAGTGTCAACGGAGTCAATTCATTCTTTAAATCTGTTTGCACTTCGGTAGGATTTGTTAGCCTTTTTTAATTGATGTCATTATGAGTATCTTTTACGCTTTTCGTTTTCAAATATTTCCAAGTGAATCATTGTGCTTCCCCAACATTCCGCTGTGCAGTGGACATCATCACGAAAGACAGATTTATCATTATACAAAAGGGAAACTTCATAACTGTCATCTAAGGCCTAAGTCCTAATTAGCCTTTGATAATCCGTTATTAACACATTCTCCTTCTCGTGCCGTTTATGTAAATGGTGTTTGGAGTCATTACAGACTGTGAACTACCGCAGATGAATATGTATTGATGGCTTACTGGTGGTTGTAGCGAGAGCTGGACCATGCTTTATGTAATCATAACCACTGCATTTAGGACAACTAACAAAGTCAGTAGCTACGATCGACCTGGCTTCTTGCTTCATACACACAGGCAAGTTCAACTTACGGAGGCCAAATCGCACTTCAATAAGCTGTTAGAACTAAGATGATCACAGGCCTTTGATGAGTTCGTCGAATAAAGAAACTTATTTCCTGGAAGCCAGTATGCCTTCATGCAACAATAGAAACCCAGCGCTGTTCAAAGTGAGTTTAGCGCTTCCTTTGATTTGCGTAGCCTGGAATTTCTTACACATTTAGCTTCGTGACTGATATAACTGAGGCTGTATGCAGTAGATGAAGTCATTTTCAGTTTTAGGAGACGACGACAGAACTGCCGGTAACGGGGCTTCAAGGAAGTGTAGAGGAGTATTTGTGGTGTTCTTCAAGGGAGTCTTCTCCTACCCTCATTAGTTTTAATCTTTGCTGTGCCCTGCTGACTGGTCTAAGAATGAACATGGTCTCGTCTGCAGATGATACTGTTCTTGATGTAGGTATTCGCCTCTCCAAACGCAGAATTTAGATCTGAAATGGACCGTCAAGGATATGAAATATTGAAACATCTGCAAAATTTTATCTGCAGAACAAGTTTGTTGCTTCTCTTTGACTAAAAATATATATTTTGTGAAAAATTGTCAAACGTCATGAGATCATTGTTGCAACACTCTACTTGTGAGATACAATTAAAACTCCACAGGTATTCTGAATGCTGATAAGAGTTTGATCTATATCACCATTTTCTATTTGAATTGTTTTACCTTTTGGAGAGAATACTTATGATACACGAATGGCTACTGTTATGAGGAAGCTTCGGAGTTATAGTACTCAATAAAGCCTACTTATTTTCTCTAATAAAGATAAATAGAAACATTGTGATATCAAATTCAAACGTCCAGAAGTATAAGAATAACCTCATTTCAATCGGAGAATTATATGATGTAACCAATTATATGGTCTGGAAAATAATCAACCTCTCACTCCTCTGTCAGCCACAATTCAAAGGTAAGGACGCCGATGCCAAGGCAAGTACTAATTAACAGTCAGTTGTTTCAGCGTGAAGACAAAGAGAGAGGGCTTTCCTGAGAACAGTTCCTATCTAACAAGAGTGAACCTGCTCATTTGCATATTCAAATGACTGCCATATGCAGCTGTTTAAGGCGATAAGTGGAGCAGAATTACAAACAGATAGTCCTTGAAGTTTGTCTTAATTAAAGGGGAATCACCTTGACGAAAAGATGTTTTTGGCAAACTCTCTCTCTCTCTCTCTCTCTCTCTCTCTCTCTCTCTCTCTCTCTCTCTCTCTCTCTCTCTCTCTCTCTCTCTCCTAAACACAATGTGCAGATATTTGAAGAGGCTGGAATTTTGGGGAGTTTTTCTCTGATTAGGAGGTTCATTCTTTTTAGGCAGTGGCAAGCTTTTTTGTTTAATCACTGGAGCCACTCTTATTAAAGATGTGGCTTATTGGTGATGAAATTGATTATCATAATTTTAATTATTAGTGATAATATTATCAGCATAGAAGCTTGACCTCAAGAACCAATAAATCTCTCAGAAAGAAGTAATATTTTATGAGGAGTTCGGTGTCGACTCTATGTCAACATGACCAAAAGGCTGCTTTTCGAATTTCGTAAAAATGTCGTTTGGCAGAAGGATCATTCTCCGCAGATCCTCTTGTCAAACTCATCTCTCTCTGCGTCTTTACGTCCCTTTTTTGGTTTCATCTTTTTCATCGCTTTTTTCCACCTTGTCTTTTTTTTCCTTTTCAGTTTTTCCACATGACACATTACTCAGACTTGAGAATGTTCAGTATATCAGTAACGCAGCGTCTTTTGTTTCGTCTTAGTGTTTTCAAAGGTTCAGTTTGCAAACAATTAATGCCGGTTCTTCCTTTGTCGAAAATGACCATGAACGTAATATTTCTCATACTGGCTACCTTTGATCTACACTGCTCATTCATTTATAACTCATATTAAATTGTTTTCCATGTATGAAAACAATCTAGTGGTTCACTCTTGGCATAAAACGTTTTATTAGGGAAGCAAACTTTTTCTAAACAAGATGGAGGTGGGGGGCGGCGGGGGCGGGGATGGAAGAACAGTCATTATCCACGAAAGAAGCGATAGACCATAAGTTATTAAAGGAAAATAAAAAGTTTACACTAGTCCTGATGCAGCAGAAGAGGCAAACATAATTCTCGGCTTTGCAGCAGAAGAAAATAGCAGTGTGTTAAGCGTTGCGATCCAAAGATTTTTAATTACCACTTTTTCTTCAATGTTGAAGACGTTGGTTGACACATATTCCGAGGCTGCCTGAGAGGAAGAATAACTCTCCCGTCGAGCTCGATTGAGCAGTGACAGAAATAGTGCCTGCAGAGAGAGAGAGAGAGAGAGAGAGAGAGAGAGAGAGAGAGAGAGAGAGAGAGAGTCAGTTTATGATAAATATTTTCTTGGAGATAATGAAAGTGAAGTTGACTCAGATAGTACAAAGAAGGAACTGATAATCAGAAGGAATTTTTTTTTTCTCAAGAATCCCTCAGCTGGGTTCAGATCATTCTAAGGAATATCCCCATGCGTGTATCTGAGCAGTGGATCAATGGGAATATACCATAACCTTTAGTTTTATGAAGATTAAAGAGAGAACTATCAGAGAACGAGAATCAATAAATTCAGCGAATTTATGGTAGAAGTCTGAGGAGAAAGTTGCTTTCGACATCGTGGCGTCAGAAGGCTTTCGGGAAATTCGTCAATCTGTTTTCTTTTGAGAGGAATAGGAAAGAGATTGCTCCACAACTGAGCAAGTTCAGATTGGCTTTATTTTGTAATATCTCGAGATTGGTTGAGCAAGTTCAGATTCGCTGTATTTTGTAATATCCCGAGATGGGTCCTCGGATATATTGCTGGGATTCCGAGATCGATAGATGGAGAGCGCTTGACACAGCCACTTCGGAAAAGATTGTGGGCGACCATGCCTGTGTGTGTTTTCACTCAGATGTTAAGTAAAACGGAATGTAGGCAGTCGATTTGATTTCTCTTTCTTCTTTTTTATGACTTCTTAAATACTTCTTGAGTTCAATCGTTGATTCTCTGCTGGTCAGTTTCCATGGAAAAGTTCGTTTTTTTAATGGATGCTTATATCCCGCGATAATCCATTCTGGAAGATTTTTTTAGCTTGAAAAATATTCCCGCCCCATTTCTCAGTTTATTCTGTTACTTAAACAATTTCTTATCAAAGTGCATAAATGTGCTCATGTATCTATGTATCGATCAGCTATTGTAGATTTCTTACGAAACAAAGTAACTTTCACGATATCTGCACGACATAATACGATCTATTTTCCAGTGCCAATCATCGGAAACCTTCCTCCAAGAATGTGGAAGGGGAGAAGGAATTTCATAAATGTAGAAAACAGCGAAGAGGAGAAACTGTCTCTTGACCCTCAGGAAAGCTGACCTGAAGAGCTGAAGAGCATGTGACTCATAACCCCCCCCCCCCACCCCCAACTCCCCATCCCGACTTCCTCGGCACAGGCAGAATAGCGAAATTTCATCTTGGAAACATTCGAATGTGATCCTGTGGCGGAGAGCCTTCTAATCTTGTGATCCCATAACAAGGGGAAAGAATATATTCATGAATAACGAGGTTGTTCTTATTAAGCGACGCAAGACGAAACACAGAAGCGCTGTGTGTTTTCCGTCTTGCGTTATCGAAGAACTAATCAAACGCAGAAGTTCTTTCGACTTACTGAAGAGATCTTTAAAACCTGTAACTATGTATATTCTGCACCGCATCATGAACGAGAAAATGGATCTGCATTAAGGCCGACATTTTTTTTACAAAAATGAATCGAGATGGAATTAAAAGAAAACTTTTTTTTTTTATTCTTCAGGTGGAAGCTTTGCGCAATTTCAGGGGCACGCCCTTTTGGCATGAACGCAAGATCCGAAGACCTGAATATTCAACTCGCCCATAAAATGGTTAGTTATTTCAAGTGAACGACTTGACCGACCTTCCATTGATAACAGAACTTGAATATAGGATCCAATTCCAGCACCCGTTTGTTTTAGCCGAGAGTCAAGAGAAACGTTTTGCTTTCAGACGTTTCATGTTCCATCGGCTGAAGTTGGTGTTGGAGAAGGTCACTGAGGAATGTAGGTCACCTAATTTACTCGAAGGAATCTTATTCTGCAGGACTATTTCTTCGTTTGTATTCTATCAGGTAATAGTTTTCTTTTTTCTAAATTCTATGGTTTATAAGCAAATGTTTTCGGTAAAGTTTGCACCAAAAATATATTCCTCTTTCTTACTATCTTGCTTCAGAATAGTTGTTAGTGAGTATTGTAATAATGAATTATTGAACTCAATGGCTAGAGACAGTCTTATGCCGCACATTCATCTTTATTTTTCATTTCAACATTTCCTTTTATTCCTCTCCCGTCAGTTGACGTTCGATTATCGTTTTAAGAAATGTTCCGCAATGTCTTCCCCTGTAACGTGTTTTCAAGCCTAGATCGTAATTTACTCCCGAAAATAATATATATATATGAAACTGGAGTTAATGGGATTAATGCAAAAGAGTTCCAGCTGCAGATTTTTCCCAGAGTTTTTTTTCCACATGGGCATTGTGCATTGCTCTTCAACTGATCCTTAGAAAACTTAAATAAACATGAGCGAGGATTAGGATGCACGACAACTCAATCTGGATCAATTCAGATGATCCGGTTTTCTGACTGTGACTGTTTGTCATTATCACTTCCTTCTAATCTCTTCAGGCTGTGACCTGCGTGTATGGTGATGTTTTTTTTATTTTTTTTTTTTAAATCGAATGCATTTTACTTTCTCTGCGAGCCTTTATATTTTAACATCAGTTAGTTGCCCCTAGATTATATTTATACAAATATCTTTAATATCCTTTAATACAAACTAGTAATGTCATAGTTTTTATCTCGAACTTCTTATGGTATGCTAATATATATATATATATATATATATATATTTATATATATATATATATATATATATATATATATATATATATATATATATATATATATATATATATATATATAGAGAGAGAGAGAGAGAGAGAGAGAGAGAGAGAGAGAGAGAGAGAGAGAGAGAGAGAGAGAGAGAGAGAGAGAGAGAGAGAGAGAGAGAGAGAAGGGGAAAGAGTGAGGGAGTGAGAGAGAGAGAGATAGGAGGCGAAATAAAGAGGAGGAGGGAGAGAGAGAGAGAGAGAGAGAGAGAGAGAGAGAGAGAGAGAGAGAGAGAGAGAGAGAGAGAGAAAGGTGGGTTGGAGAGAGGTCACCACTCTGTACCCTTTGTCTCATCAAATGGACGTGTATTCCATCCCTGGTGAATAGTGGTGTTGAGCACTGCAGACAAAAGCACTCGGCCCATTTCAAAGGAATCCTTGGCTTCAGAACACACGGGATGATGACGAGATCCGTGACACTGCATATAACACCAGGTAGTAACAAGAGTTGTAACTGCCAGTCATAACGCTCTGATATAGGTTTGTCAGGGGGGTTTATAACTTTCTAACTGTGTCAGTTGCCGTCCTTGCCTAAAAGATATTTGGAAATATGCAGTGCTTGTCCACTGGCCCCACTGCACTCCTACAGAAAAAGGACACCAGGCTTGATATTCGAATAGAGTAAATTGTTAGGCAGTTTTGTTGCAACGTTTTAACGAAGTGAATTGCATTCATTGCTACAAGTAACGTTTGGAAATGTACAATGCTTGAACAATACCAAAAGGGTAACTGACTTAACGTTTTTGCAGAACAAATTGTTAACTATTTCAAAGCTTTCTAGCCATTAAATTGTCTTCCTGACTCTATATGATATTCAGATATTATCAGTTTCTTAGCAATAACAAAAGATGAGTGAACCTGAAGTTTCTCGTGAGTAAAAATATTTGCGGAAAATATTGTCCACTATTACTTATTCGTATTTACGCGAGGGGAGTTTTTTGCTTAGATGAATAACAGCTCTTATCGCCAGTATCCATTTAAAAGCCTCTGGTATCACCCAGCACAGACAGCTCACTCCAACTGAATGTTTGGTTAAGGGGTGAATGAAAGTGTTGGGCTAATCGGAGATTTACTTCAACTGATAACGATAGCTTTTCAGCAATTGTTGCAAAAAGATCAAAACTATTTGGTTTCAAGTAGAAACGACCCAGCCCACAATTCTCACTCACTTCTCAGTTGCTAGCAAACGAGAGAGACAAAGAGAGTTTTTTGGAGTTCTGTAACAAAAATAATTCCTCAGCTATCAAGAATCACTTCATATTTAAACACATCATCATTGTTATACAAATAAACTGCAAAGCTAAACTGTAGCAGTCTTTTCGTTTTCTGCAAGATCCACTGCCCCCTTTTTTTTTTGTTTGTACTTAATACATGAGGATTATTATTTTGGCAAATGGCTGAAGTTTTTCTTTAACCTGATGATGAGTAAATGCTCACCTTTATTTTCCCAGGATATCATTGCCCACAATATCAGGTAATCTTGGAGTCATAAATTACTTGAACATTGCCATTCCTGTTTATTATTATTATTATTATTATTATTATTATTATTATTATTATTATTATTATTATTATTATTATTATTATTATTATTATTATTGGAGAAATAAACCCACAGTTATGTATGGGTACAAATATATTTGAAAATGAATCTATACAGAGAGATTTCGGGAATCTGTTCGATTCCCCTTTTCCACAGAACTGTGGATTTGTTCTTCATTTCAAGACTCATGCTGTTATTGTTATTATTATTATTATTATTATTATTATTATTATTATTATTATTATTATTATTATAACCGAACTTTAATACGATTGCATAGCACACAACAAGGCTTTGATTAGGCAAAATGTTTGTTACCAAAGTCGTCAGGCAAAAGTTTCTTTTAATAATGAATGAAGGCGTGCTGTGTTCCACCAGTTTTACTTAAGCTACTCGACAGTCACTTAAAGAAAGAGGCAAATCAAACAAATTCCTAAAACACTTGGCATCAACTTTTGCTTTTCTCTTAAAATATAGTCGAGATAGACCCCAAAATAATCTTTGTTACTAATTCTGGGTGTTAGACAATGTCGTAACTATATATATGTATATATACAACATATATGTGTGTATATATATATATATATATATATATATATATATATATATATATATATATATATATATATATATAACACTTCGCATTATTAAACTGCTAAAACCCGGTTTGCTTACATTCAAGCAATGGCATGAGTGCTTCATTAGAATATCGCTTAGCACAGACGAATTCAGAAGACGAATGTTCCTTGGCGATGAAGGCGAATCATCGTTAATGAATCCGTTTTCAGTTCATGAGGCCGTCCATAATGACTTCATTTCGCCATTTGCTTTTGGCAGCGATTTAGATTCGGTTGTATTTTAATAATTTACTGACATTTTACCTATTTATTTGTTAATGCATCTTCTTTTCTAAGAACTGATCTCCTCTCTCTCTCTCTCTCTCTCTCTCTCTCTCTCTCTCTCTCTCTCTCTCTCTCTCTCTCTCTCTCTCTCTGTATTTCCCATTACCTTCTGTTACTTCTTTCGACTGAACACTGTAATATCCTTTGGAAGCCTGAATTTCAAGTCAAGGGGCCTTGCGGGCTTGTTCCGTATGAATAAGGTTCTTCATCATCTGAATAATAATAATAATAATAATAATAATAATAATAATAATAATAATAATAATTGGGCCCTTGACTTGCGATCAATCATTCCAACTGTTATCCTTCAATTGGTCCCAAGAAGGTTTTTCACATGCAGGGATTTGTATCGCATTTCATTTAGGACTGCGCCCTGTAGGGGTTAGTGCAGTCAGTGCCCCTCATGCGGTGCGATGTAGGCAGTACTTGAGGTTCTTTGCAGGGTCCCATCTTCAGGCCCTAGCTGCAGCCCCTTTCATTCTTTTACTGTACCTCCATTCATATTCTCTTTCTTCCATCGTACTTTCCTTAATCCTCTCCTAACAATCGTTTCATGGTGCATCTGCAAAGGTTTTCCTCCCGTTACACCTTTCAAGACTTTCTACTCTCAATTCTCCTTTCAGCGCTGAGTGACCTCATTGGTCCCAGTGCTTAGCCTGTGGCCAAAATTCTATGTTCCATTCCATTCCATTTAGGACTGAGTTGTTTTGGGAGCATTTGGAGCTATGTATAGAGAGGACGCACATTCTATATAGAACATCTACAGATCCATTGAATCTTTTTCTCAGTTAGCAGTCAAGACCAATTTATACTAACTTCGACATACTGATGACTATAGTATCTGTATCCTTAACATCTTTAGTATTATGGGTAACTTCAGTCAACTAAAATTATTGACTATTATATATTGTATTTATTTTCCTTCTTTAGTTGAACCGTTTCTGATCATTCAGCATTTTCATCGTGTACTTCCTCTCTCCATTTCATTGTTTTTCTCATGATTGTTACCAGTTAATTTTTAAGTTTTAGATTTTTAGACATCTATTTAATTCATTCTTTGGTTTTGAAGGCCTCAAAATTTCGTTTATTTCCTCACTTTTACTAAAAGACCTCAATATTTGAATATCATCTTACGCAAATGAAACTGCCTTACACCCTACCCCACCACTTGGATTCTCTTCCATCCCCTCTCCCCCCACCCCCTTCCCACTCACCACATCTTCATTAAGCCAGTGGTCTCAATTAGAGGACTTGATGGGCGCATGAGAGAGAGAGAGAGAGAGAGAGAGAGAGAGAGAGAGAGAGAGAAAGAGAGAGAGAAGAGAACGTCGCTTCTCCCATTCGCTCGTTCCAGCGCAGTCCTTTGAACTGGCCTCGTCTTGCTGTAAATGGCATCCGTCTTTCCAGGAGTTGTAAGAGTACAAATTGAAGTCGTTGGACTTTAGACTCCTTTCATTATGATTTGGAATGATAAATGTTATGAATATTAATGACAGTTTAAGGAGGACTTAGTTCCATGATTCTCTGGTGATTCCCGTCAAACCTCGGCGCTCTTCTAAAAGCGTGTAGGCATTACTTGAGGTTCTTTGCAGCGTCCATTCGGTCCCTAGCTACGACCCCTTTCATTCCTGTTACTATATCTTCATTCATATTCTTTATTCCATCTTTCCACCTTCTCCTAACAATTATTTCGTAGTTAGTGCAACTGCGAGGTTTTCCTCATGTTACACCTTTGGCCTAAATTGTATACTCTATTCTTTGCTAAAAGTCTGGTCTTGACACGTGAGCCTAAAATCGGTTTTATTCGCACAGACAAGATCGTGTTCTTGCTCACAGCCTGCCTAAAGGAAGTGAGCTCTCTTGTTCTGAAAATATATATGGTATGTAATTAATTATTATGAAGAAAATGAGATTCTAAATAATTCGTTGTCATTGTTGTTATAGAAATTGATCTCATTAGCTACAAATTCCGTCGAGACGCACAAATTTACAGTAGGTAAAATATAAGAAGAAAGACCCGAATTTTCCTTTTTTTTGTTAGATTTTGAGATTTAGTATTTTTGCAGGCGCAATTTTTTTCTGTTCCGAATCAGGTCGAATGTCAAGGGATTTGTTGCAGGAATTAGGTTTTGCAAATGTCATTATTTTTCTCATATGACTTTCCAAATTTGCAACCTTTGAATTTTTAGCGGGAATATAAAATGAATTTCCAGGCACATTTCAAACCCATAACACTTATTATCACTGCAGTTGTTGGAGAAATATTGGCGACTAAGATTCTACTAGATAATTCAACGAAATCACGGCGAATTTTTTTTGGCAAACATCCAGTTTATCGCAGCTAAAGGGAGAGAGTTTTTCTTCCTTCCCAGAAGCGGAGGGTTCAGGGTTTTCCATTGGGAGCATAAACCTATAATTTGCAATTCTAATCAACGAAACCTTTTTACATATATTCTCCATACGTGAGCGGTTGCATACACACACACACACACACACACACATATATATATATATATACTGTATATGTATATGTATATATATATATATATATATATATATATATATATATATATATATATATATATATATATATATATGTTACAGTCAACATGCGTATTCAGTCATTACGCGTAATGACTGAAATTTCAGTCATCACGCGTAATGCACTTAGGGGACATTTGATTCTTAGCCACGTAAAATAAGTCTAATCCTTCGGGCCAGCCCTAGGAGAGCTGTTAATCAGCTCAGTGGTCTGGTAAAACTAAGGTATACTTAACTTTTGATCCCCCCAGGAGCTAGTACTAAACACGGCGAAACATTGAATCACCTACACTGTTTCGCCGGGTTTAGTACTAGTCCCTCGGGGGTCAAATGTATTTCGCCGTGTTTAGTACTAGCTCCTGGGGGGATCAAATGTCCCTAAGTGCATTACGCGTGATGACTGAAATTTCAGTCATTACGCGTAATGACTGATTACGCGTGTTGACTGTAACATATATATATATATATATATATATATATATATATATTTATATATATATATATATATATATATATATATACATATATATATATATATATATACATATACATATACATATACATATACATATACATATACATATATATATATATATATATATATATATATATATATATATATATATATATATATATATATATAGAGAGAGAGAGAGAGAGAGAGAGAGAGAGAGAGAGAGAGAGAGAGAGAGAGAGAGAGAGAGAGAGAATAATGGCTGACGTCGGGACCCTGATTTTTGTGAGGGACGACTGTAACAAAAGAGATGTAGAACACATAAATGGGAAAGTTGATTGGATAGGCGTAAATGGTAGAATGGCCACAGACGTGATCGTTCTGAATCAAGGGAAGCGGGGAGTAGTTGGAACTAGAAAATCACTTTGAGTTGATTGGATTACAAATGAGATTCTTTTCTTTGACAGAACTAGTTTCGAAATGGTTGTAAAAAGTGTCGAAGTTCTTTTAAAGCTTTCTGGAATAATTCACTTTTTCTACTCTAAACATGAAAAGTTCGGAGACCAGTAATTCGTGTGGGCGTGACAGGGAATTCTATTTCAAGAAATGGGAAAAGATTAAAGGCCTAACACGGGGAGAGGCTTTTTTTCGTTTCATTCTTGTGAAAGAAACTTACATTTGTTTTAAGGATGAGTTTTAATATCAGTATTATTCCATAAACCAGAGATAATTTTAAAGTATATATATATATATATATATATATATATATATATATATATATATATATATATATATATATATCACAAATATATGCTGCTCTCATCTCTCTGTCCTCTTATCAGAGGGATCAAATTGCAATCCACTGAGGGGTAGTGTCGCAGACCCGATGACATGGAAAGCAAAATGGTAGTTTTGAACGTTGCCTCGAGAAGGGTCAAGTCAGATAGGAGAATTAAGGGATTCCTTGGGGAACAGACATATTAGTAGTCGTTCTATATCCTTATCCTATGACCTATATCCCTGTACTCTTCTTTTGGCTGGTTCTTAATTGCTTTTCCAGGAATGCAGGCACTCCTTGCTTCGACTTGCTACTTCTCTGTAGCTGGAAGGCATATACTGTTGACGGACAAACATCCGCGAATGAGCCGGATGGAACGCAGTCCAGCGTCAGTCACCCTCTAGAGCAGACCTTTGATCTTCTAGGTCCCGAATTTCGGGCTGTATCCCTTTGTCTTGGCATGTTGCCACGCTGGTTTTGAGGTCACAAGTGGCCTGGCTACAAGCAGCCTTCAGTTGTGAAGGAAGACCTGTTGGATCAAATGGATATTTTGCAATGGTGCACTTTGCAATTTGGATTTGCCTGGTAAGCCTTGAATTAGCAATAGATGTACCAGTGACTGATTATTCCTCTCACTAAATCTCTCATTTTTTTCCCTTACAATTAATCTCCCAAATAAAACCCCTTGCTGAATACTAGTATGTGTGTTCCCCATATGAATTGAGTTTATTAATGAGATAATACTTTTCTCAGTGGCACAGAGTAAATCAACCCTCCGTGGTGATAGATTACTGCAAGTGAGAGAATTTTACAATAACGCAGCCTTACCTGGATCATTCAGTTTCCAGGCACTTGTTATATTGTTCAACCTCGCATTCCTGCCATCCGTCTTGCTTGGAAGACTCCTGCCTTATTGGGGCAGGCTATTCAATGTGCAACATTTCCAGAAATTCAGTAATTGCAAAGGAGTCCCTAGAGGGGACCCAGATTCCATTGTGCTATAGATTGTAGCAGTAATGTATTTATTGTAAGCAGAATCAGTAGTTTGTGGTGGTGTTAAGTCTTCCAGTAACTTTCTTCATTGAGAACTAAATCAGCATTCTTTTGATTGAATGGCTAATGTTGTGTACAATAAAGCAGTATCTTGTATTGATCAAGGCTTTCCGTTGGCGACCTACGAATATTCTTACGTGTAATTTCGTATATTTCTTGTATTATTTGGTATTTATGGATGTCCACTGTGAGTGCAATTCAAGGCTTATCATGGTAATTATCTAATTAGTGTAATAAATCATAGACAACCATAATATGCATATATATATATAAATAAAGTTTTAAATTCCCTCTGGTTTTATATATATACAGTATATATATACTGCATATATATATATATATATATATATATATATATATATATATATATAACCTAAGAGAATTTAAAACTTTATATATATCTATATTTTACGGTTGTCCACGAGATATATATATATATATATATATATATATATATATATATATATATATATATATATATATATATATATATATATATATATATATGTGTGTGTGTGTGTGTGTGTGTGTGTGTGTGTATTGTTACTATGTTGCCTTCTTTGTTAATTAAGCACCTTAAGTTTTTATATGAGTATTTGTTGAATTGTTATCATCATTATTAAATCGTTTTTAGAGTATTTTTTTATGGTTTCTCGTCTCCCCCTCCTCACAAGTTATTCGATTGTGTGGTCGATTTGCTATCCGTTGTTTTGCTTTTTTCTTATTTGAGGGTGTGTGTGTGTGGCACCCCCACCCCCGGGGCAGAGGGGTAGTGGGTTACTCCTGTCGGGGAGTAAGGGAGTCCGTATCTGGATCTTGACACGAGAGGCGCGGCTTTTGCCTGCTATAACCGCTGGATCTGTTCCATAATATTTTGGTATCTGCCTTTGGATGTTTGCAGGGTATTTTGGATCCTCCTTGCCCTGCAGCTACAAGGATTTATCTGCACTTTCACCCTGTTGCACCCTTGGTCCAGTAAAAGCCAAGGGGACCTCTCTGTCCCACGGCACGGTATTTATATCATCATTTATATAAGATCACATGGAGCCTCAATGGCTCGGTCGGTAGAGCAGCAGACTCGGACTTCATAAGAAGTCTGTGTCGCGGGTTCAAATCCGCAGCCGGCCGGTCAGAGGGCGGATACTTTGCTATCCGTGTAGACACCCCGGGATTATGTACATAATCAACGGATAGGTTTGCTGAAAGCAAATGGGTGTTACAGACAAACAAAGCCACTCCAACATCTTCTAAAAGCATAACAGACACCTTACACATCTCGAACTGTCGGCCTAAACCGCTCACGTCTCTTCGCTGCTGGGAGAAAGGGAGCTGGGAATTTGGCACGATACATATACACATGTTCTACCGGGGTCTAAGCGATGTCGGGCAGGGCAGCTGATCGAGGCTACGGCCTACCCCAACGCCAAATCAAAGTCCTTCAAAAGAAGGCATTGCGCTTACCCCACATGAAAAATGGGAAAAAGCACGTTAAACGAAGAAGAAGAAGAAGATTTATATAAGATCACGGCCATTGGCGTACTACCGCTGCCTGAGTGGGCCCTGAATTCCCTGCAACCCTAATATCACTCTAGACATGGAGCCTAGCATTGACCTTCGTGAGGAAACATTAATACTATTAAGTTTGGGGAAATGTTAGTATGTGAATGGTTAGGTTATTCTGTCTTTACATTCTCCTCCTCCTCCTTTCTGGACCCCCTCTTTTTTGAGTGTAAGTGATTTGCCCTCTTTATTTAATGGTGTTTATGATGCTGATTTAATTGAGAGTATTTGGTTTACATTTATTTTATGTATAGTTGAGGTTCAGGTGTTACTTCTGTCAGTGACTTATGTATTAAATTTAAGAATTTTTCGCAGTGTTTATTTTGCCCCCTGAATTTGTCTTGCACACAGTTTATTCAGTGGTATGACTCTAATTATTGTGGACTTCGTATCAGGTCTGTGAATATATTGTTTAGAAATTGGAAGTGTTTATGGTGTAGTGGAGAAGTGTCCATTACAATATATATATATATATATATATATATATATATATATATATATATATATATATATATATATATATATATATAGAAATAATCAA
>JANJGK010000046.1:4268642-4296881 GCA_039081455.1 Macrobrachium rosenbergii | reverse complement strand
TACACTTCTCGTAAATGCTTTTGCAAATCAAACAGCTCAAAATATAAAGCAATACAGGTCTCACTGTAATTATATCGCACTATGAAAGGAAAGGAACACAGTTGGAGAATAGGGAACGTGGCTGACGAAAAACCTTAAAACCTGGTATTTTACCTCTCTTTAGGAGCTGAAGTTCTCTTCTGATGAGGGACAAGGAGGCGGGGGGCAAGCGAATTATTTCACGGCAAAAGTTACTTTGGATACTGCCAGCCACGTGTCGAAAAGTAGGCAGTGAAATGGCGCAAGGGACGGAGCTCCGTTCTCCGTGTCCGCACTGGCAATTCTGAGGGTTAGCTTCTCTAAGTCTTTCCAGGGCCCTTTATAGATTCGGAGGTTACAGCTTTCTCTTCCTAGGTGGCGTTGTGATCAACTGCAGGCAGTATGGTTTCAAATTCAAAATGGCGGAATGCACGGGGTCAGCCCACCAGCTGGCCTGCCCTGGGCAACGATTAGCTCTGGTCGGGCCCATACCTGGAATTTTAGGGATTTCTGACAGCACTTTGGACAAGAAAGCGGTAGAGAGGGGTTTTCCCCAAAAAAGGCAGTGGTGAAAGGTTTTAGGGGCGAATTTCTTACAATGAATCATACTAAATTTGTCTTATTTAAATACTTTTATTTATATATATATATATATATATATATATATATATATATATATATATATATATATATATATATATATATATAGTGTGAATACTTTTGCTGTGCATTTCGAGTACGTGGACATAAACATGTGACATGCGCGCACACATACATACACAACACAAAAATTATTTACATATATATATGTGTGTATGCGTGAATCCATATACCCACCCTGCATACCCCACTGACCAACTTTGATAGTAAATGTGAGATATATATATATATATATATATATATATATATATATATATATATATATATATATATATATATATATAATATATATATATATATATATTATAATACAAGAAGTCACTGCACAGCTGACCCTTAATTTGCCCTTAGTTATTGAAAGTAGAACCGTCGCTGCATAGCCGATTCTAGTTGACCTAGATATCAAAACTAAAGTTATCAACAGTTTGATCTGTCCCTTTTCTTTACCTGAAACAGATATTGAGATGGCACGGTTGAAAGGGGCAAAGATAAGAGGCTGGTTGCCACTCCCTTAAGCAGCTTAGCCCAACTAAGCTGCTTAAAACAACCTTTCTAAAGGCAGATTAAGCTGGCAGAATTGTCTCTCCGCAGGACACCTGGGAAGACGCAAACAGATGGCCGGGACACCTGGCAAATGACACATCTTTTGCACATGGTCACCAGACTCGGTAGATCTTTGCACTCAGTCACTACCCTCGGCCGAGGCATTAAAAGGAGAGGACAGGAGACATCTCGGTAGTCAGTCATGGGGCAGTTGGTGAGTTACATATGGGCAGTTGGGCAGTTAGCAGTTAACTGGCCGTTTGCCAGAGAAATCGTACGCGCGTGAGAGGTGTGAGATGCCCCTTCCCCCCCTCCACCCTGTCCACCTGACTCCAGACTCATTACCATCTCTACAGTCATCCTTGAGTGGATTGTCCAAGTGATAGTGTGCATTGCCATAAGTGTGATTGTCCCTCGTCATTCTTCGCCAGAGACCCGCTTCCCCTAAGGTAAAGTGCGAGTAAAGACTTTCCAGTCACGACAGTTTGCCCTTTGGAAGTGTTACTTGAGTACCAGCATTCAGCTTGTCCTTGTGCCATTGCCAGTGTTCTGTATTCCAGTGTAAAGTGTTCATTCATTCCTCGAGTCCTTGGCACCATCAGTGAAGCCTCGAGTCATTGTAGGCATTATATTTTCCTTTACTGGTGTGTAATGTGTACCTCTCTATTGCAGAGGGCTGTTGCTGTGGACTCATCTTGGACTGTGCCTTGCCATCATTCAAGACTTCAGTAGGAAGATTGTCAGGAGTTGCAAGCCTCCTAATAATTCACTTAACCCCATTCCATTTTGATTCCTTTTGTAAATATAATTACATAATTTAACTAAAGTGTTTACATAACATTCCCTCATGAAGTAGAGCCCTAAGCTCATTGAATCATCCCCATTTTTCTTTCTTTTTATGATTTCCCTTAACGTAAAGTCAAATCTATAAGGCCAAATTACAGAAAGATCCGTTGCCGGCATGTAAACTAGTCTATGAAGCTAGAAATCCAGGGAAATACATACATTCATACATACATACATACATACATACATACATACATACATACATACATACATACATACATATATATATATATATATATATATATATATATATATATATATATATATATATATATATCATATTTACCATCAAAGTTGGTCAGTGGGGTATGCAGGGTGGGCACATGGATTTGCGCACCATTTGTAATTGTACCTGGACCACAATATAATCCCCTGTACGATAATGTTGATATATTTTGAGGAATATTTCAAATTTATGTTTGATGGTTCTCTCAGTAATTTTGTATTTTTCTGCATTTTTGTTTTACATTGAATGACATTACTATATATATGAGCCTTCATAAAGGATTTATTTCTGTTAAATTAGAAATAATTCATTAGCAGTTTACTAACTAGCATCATTATGGCTCGGAGAGATGCTCTCGATTTCAACATGCGATTGAACGCAGCTAGTTTATCGTATGATGACTGACTTTTCCTTTTTTTTTTTCTTTTACAAATATGGATTACAGTGAAAATGTTTCTCAGAGTCAGAAAAATGAGATACCGGACCTGAGGGAAGAGCACCAATTACTTCTTAATTAAATTTTGGGGATGTGGGGCGACTTAGTGACAGTGTTACAAACACGTGAGTGGAAAAAAAGCCAGCAACTAGCGAGAGGCGACTTTCACCTGAGAAGCACGCGGCTGGAATGAGCTGGTCTCGCCAGAGAGAAGCCGAATTTTTTGGCGTAGTTTTGAATATTATTTTCGGGTGTAGATTATGAATTGACTGGTGGTATAAAGGATTTCTTTAATTTATAGAGCTCAAGTAGAGAAAACTGGCCATGAATTGGATCAATATTGGGGACGCTATATTGAGTTATTACAAAATTATGGACGATTTTGGGGTGGGCTTCTGTGAGAAGCCCTCGATACCTAGTGCAAGAGAGGCGGATGGCTTCTCCCAGAAGCCCCAAGACCAGAAAGGGTTAAGCTTATTTTTCTGTGACCTTTGTACTGGCGAGTCTTTTGTCCCTTCAGGTCAGAACCTGGTCAGGAGGAATTTGAAAACAGCTGTGACCCGAGACAACCCGCATCTAGGAGACTCTGCTGCTGAGACCTCATCGAGGTAAGATGCAGCCAGTCCAATAACCCACCTTTGTCTCTCTGTCCCTCTCGGAATGGGAGGGAGAAATTGTTATTCCAACCGGGCCAAGAAAACTAATACATTGTATTATCTCCCCCAGAGTGAAGTCTGATTGTGACAAATTCTCCCAGTTCTCTTTCTCTTCGACTGCAACTCTCATTTTTCGTGTTTCAGTTTTTTCTCTCTTAAACAGTCACTGACTAAGAAAGCCTAGAAAAACATATCCCATTTATGAAGTTATCTATCAAGTACAATTATTGTTGTCTAGTGAAGTCACATAATTTATCCTCCATGGTGTTAAACATATCTTTGAACTAAGAATCATCCCCTTGTGGTAAGGAAAGACAGTGAGAGTTTCTGTAATACAAGATTGTTATCTGGATACGTCTTTTCCAGAATCAAGTATGCCTTGGGCCTGTGCAACATTCTCTTTCTGGGAGAAGAATCCGCATCACTTGTATCAAGAAGCCTAAATTTGACCTTGCAGTAAATTCCTGATACAGCGTCTGAGAACCTATACTCTGTTGCGTTCATTCTATGTAGCATTGAAGTTTGTCCGAAGTCAGACCATTATTCTGAGCTGCTGCTAGCTCCTGTAAATAAACCATTCACTTTATCTAATTTAGTTGTTTCTGCTAAAACTAGTGTTCCAGTAAGTTTGCTGAATTCATTCATGTGGTTATGAATAAACCTCTATTCTTTGTTAACGAGTGTTAACTGGTGACCTGATCTATTCACTATCTTGTCCTTTAGAGGTAAGTTTAACTTTAACTGACAGAATTATGCGGGTCTTAGGTAAAGCAAGGCAATATAAATCAAAGTGAATAACACACACACACACACACACACACACACACATATATATATATATATATATATATATATATATATATATATATATATATATATATATATATATATATATATATATATATATTACCTACGTAATGAAATTAGAATATATAGGGACCATGGTCGTTTTAACAACGGTTTTAGCTGCAATTAACTTTTCCTGCCTTGCATTGAAGGTCATTCCATTACAAAGTCTGACAAGTATTGGAATAGATTCGGGCCGTTTTTCTTGGTCTATAAACTATCGCCACTTCTTCCTCGTCCTTTAAATCTATTTCAAGAGAAGCCGTTTGCTTTGAGTAAACTCAATCCGTTTTTTAACTGACATTAGCTTAAGTTTCTTGTCTTGGCCAGTATTTGCCTCTGCCACCAATTTTGTGCCTCCTGCCAGAAATTACCGGATTTTTGTTTTGTAGCAGAAATTAAAGGTCTGCTGACGATACAAGCAGTTTACCTGCCTTCTAGGTCAATTGAACAGTCATTTTGTGCCACGGATAATTAAAAAATACTCATTGTAGCATGAGTCTTGAAATGAAGACACCGATCCACAGTCACGTAGGGGCACAAATATATTTAGAAACAAATCTAAACAGAGCTTTCGATTCACCTTTACAATCTGACGCGGTGATGTAAATATACTAACAAAATTACTAACTTTGTTAGTGTTTTTACATCACCGCATCAGATTGAAAAGGGGAATCGAACATATTCCCTTAACCTCTCTGTTTAGATTTATTTTTAAATGTATTTTCACCCATACATAGCTGTGGATCAGTTTCTCCACCATGGACAATACTCGGTATTGCAGATATCAAACGTTCAGGATCGAGGTACTATTTTTTGGACGTTGCATTGGCAGTCAGTCAGACCTTGGAGTAAATTTCTGCAAAGAGCTAAATTTCTTGTCCTTTCGGACGAGTGCAGGAATGACACTTCATCCCTTTGCCTGTCTGTGTGTCTTCCTGGGCTGGCATAAAACTGATTCATCCGTAAGAAACAAACCCCAACGTTTAGTCAGTCTGCCATGAATCATTTTTGAACATTGTGAAAATGTCTCTCTGCAGCCCTCTGTCTGTGAGGTTTCTCACTATCCATTTCTGCAGAACGGAGCAAGCTCATTCGATACCTGGTTTTGAAAGCAAATGAATTAGTCATTCAGTCTTACTCTACCATATGAGCAGCAACGTGATGCTCTCTACTTCAGTTTACTCCAAGTTATGATAGATACATTGCCAGTGTGACATCCATTAGTTGCTCATAAAGAAACAATAGCAGAAATGGACAGATATAACCTGACAGAGAGGCATCTTTACACTATTTCAAAAAATGCCGGTCATAATGACACACCGACGGACGAAAGGTGAAGTGTCATTTTTGCACACACTTTCTAAAGTGAGGAAAAACAATTCCCTATCCTTTTGAATCTTTACCTTCGATGAATTCAGATGCCTCGTATCCAGAAGTTTGCTTTCAGAAATCTCGGATGATTTTATGGTTTGACCTAAAATATCAGATGCAGATCAGTTTATCGATGTCATGAAGATTTTTTCGCGCAATAAAATAGCTAACTGGGTTGCGTTTCAGGAGTCACTGGCCACATTAACTTTTTCAGGAATACTGTGGCTGCATTCAAAATCCCATAATGGTTCATTGTTCTAAATCATTATTATTGAAAACGGTGGAAAGGTCCAGTCGGGCGAAATGAAATGGCTGACGACCTGTAAGTGATTAAATAAGGCCAGTCATATTCCAATTTTATCGACAAGGGAAATAACAAAAGAATCAATAATGCTCTTGTGATCTAATTATGAACGCTAAAATCATCGCTTTTGAATAGATTTGTTGCTAAACGGGGCTTTCGTGTTATTCATTAAAGCTCTAATGACTTTTTATGATCAATCATGATTATAACTTTGGTTATCGAAAGACCTCGAATCCTTTCAGACTTCAACAGAGCATGAAATTAACTTTGTATATCATCATCTATGAAACAATGACAAACACGAACGAATATAAAAGCGAGATCTCACCTGATGATAAAATGCAATAAGCAAAAAACTGAAATCCAATAAAATGAAAGAAAATGGATTATTTCTTCATTGATTGATTTTCAAACAAAATACCAACGAGTGTAGCAACTACACACACACACACACACACCCACCCACCTACACACAGAGAATACGGAGGACAGAAAACTAATTGGGAAAAATGGCTCCTCCTGCCAATCGTGACGAGGGGAGATGAGAGAGATGGAATGCCAAAGGGAAACACGATCAAGAAAAACCTGAAAGCAAATAATTGAGGGACTAAAGAAAGATTAACAGTTGAAGTTCAACTCGCCATAAACACTGCGATATGAAAACATCACTGAAGAAGGAAAGTGGAACTAAAATAGTAATGAGATAAAGAATGAAAACTGTTCTGGGCAAAGTGTGGAAAAAATGAAAGGGATAGTATTAAAGGTTTCAAATATTACAGATAAACAAAACTAGTAACTGCCTGTGACAACCATCTTTTACAAAGCAGATTTACCTGATACCCCCAATGGTATCGGGAATTACTGGATAAGATACTTGAGCTAATATTAACATAGTAATATACCTTATGTAGGAATGCCCAGTAGCACTGCATGCACGGATAAGTTAGGACTAAATCATCTAAGTAAGTTTTCTCAAATCTATTGCTAATTTGATAAAACAACAGTCAATTAATAAAATGAAAAATTAATATATTTCATTTAAAAATCTAGCTTATCATAAAAACAAATAAATTTTTCAATCAAGTAGTATTTCCCCCAGGCAACGAGGGCTTGAACTTTGGCTGTTGTAAACATTTACTCATTTTATGGAAAGTGCTTTTGAAGCTGAAAATGCGGATGGCAAATTACCTTCGCCATTCTCATCGAAGTTTCCAGATCAATAAAAAAAAAAAAACCAGAATACACAATCCTGGACGAACTTCATAGCCCTCTCCCTCTTCGGGGACAGATTAAACTAGTTGTCAAGGCAACGACGTCCTCTCTTCGTACGGCAACTCAAGGACGAACTCTGACTGACCAGTTGACATACAACAACGACTCTGACAAAACCGGGGAACAGAGGAGGATCCATGATAAAAAAGGAAAAGAGACGAAAATGCAGGAGGAGAAGAATGAAAAGACCCAGATATACAAGAAAAAAGTGAAGATGCAAGCGCACAATTATTAATAAAAATAATTTCCTTGCAAACGCTACAGTCAACGTCTGGGATCGTCTCTCCATTCCTTTTATGTCTGAGAATGCAGGAAGGGATAAAGTCACTGTGATCGTGTTTCCATGAAGAAATCAGCTTCCTAACTTTATCCAGGACCATAAACGTGTTTTATGATGCAGTTAATGACTGCATTTTATGTCCCTAGATGAAATTATGACGTTTAAAATATGGACTTTCTAACAAACTGACAAAATATCTTGATATTTTCAAGGTATATTTATTACCCTTAAAATATTAATTCTTTTATGGTTTAGCACACGGTCAATACCTCTACACATAAAACAATTTTTATTCACTTATGACCGGTAGTGATGTGGCTAAAATAAATTGTAATTTCAAACTTACGAATATATTTGCAACACTATATTCAAGTGGCAGAAATCTTAGTCATCAAAAGAAGGGCTGTACATTAAAAATAACTAGTGTAATTTAAGGTTTAAAATGACAATCCTTCCCTGAAATATAACGATTTAGATTATCAGACCTTACCTCCTGATATCAAGTCAATTTATTTGTAAGCCTTTTAAAAGTTAGAGAAGTAATTAATCCCCTGAGATTTGGAATAGAATTCGTCTGAAAAACCATGAGAAGTGCAACTTACTAATACAAAGTTGTAATTAGAGACTTTCTTTGTATTATATGCTTGAAGCTACTGGTCAATTTACATCCATAAACTAAGCAACACTGACAGTTCAAAGTTTTGTAACGTTTTCAAAGCAATTTTTTTTAATAGCTGTCAAAATCCTCTCGATTGGTCCCAAGCCTTTGCAGAACACTCATCGAACCATTTTGCAATTTTTTTTTTAATGTATTATATTAATTTCGTTGGCTGCCTTTCTGTCTGTGTTGTGTGTGTGTGTGTGTGTGTGTGTGTGTGTGTGTGTGTATGTGTATGTGTATGTCCCCATTCCTTCCACTTCCCTACCCCCAAAATTGGTTTAAGCAGGGTGGTCCGTAAACCGCCGCCCTCCCCGGGACCTCAACTCCCTCATGGGAAAACGATAATCCCCCCCCCCTTCCTCCTCCCCTCCCCTCCTCCTTTCCCATCCCTCTTCCCTCCCCCTCCCTCTTCCCTCTTCCCTTTTCCATGTTTTATGATGAAATAAAACGTTTTGAGACTGAGTACTATTAACAAAATGTTTATAGATTTGTAACGACATAATTTTTTTTTATAAAAGCAATGTACAGGTTTTTCAAATCAAAATATAACTTGCTTGACCTTTAGAATTTGTGAAGTGTTCAATTAACTATGAACCACCTGCATTTTGAGGATCACAGTAAATACTACTCCTGTTATACAACTGGGGTTTTTAAGATTAAAGAAGACGTTATAATCCAAAGGGCGTTTCCCCAGGAGGTGGAAGACATGATTCTGAAGACAAATTCTCGATTTCTTCCCTGAAGGGAAGTGGATCCAACAGGACAACTTCACAGGATTCTGGAGTCTTTAAGAATTTAAGAAGGCGTTATAATTCAATGGGCATTTCTCCAGGAATGCTCAGGAGCTAAAGACTGCTTCAAAGGATCCTGGAGTTGTGAAGACGTCTTTCAAGAATAATGTTTTAATAACTGTCCAGAAATTTTCAACATTAAGAGACCCAACAGTATATGATAAAGGATTCTTGGCTGAGCTTTCTTATTTTAATTTCGAAGTGGACTCAGCAGGTAATTCTAGAACAACAGAGGCACTACTGGTGATGGTACGGAACCGCCAATGGCAACAGCAGTGATTCAAAACCCATCAACACTGCTCCTGCAACTACACCAAGATGTGGTCAGTTGTTTGTTTAGGACTGGAGGATAAACAGAGCTGGTGCTGCCCGTAGACTTTTGCTGACTAGTAGTAGTAGGGTTAATTTAGCTGTGGTTATGGGTATGGTATGGATATTGGTATGGTATGCATATGGGTATGGGTATGGTATGCATATGGGTATGGGATGGGCATAGGTATGGGAATGTTATGGTATGGGTATGGATATGGGTATGGGTATGGAATGGATATGGGTATGGGTATGGAATGGATATGGGTATGGGTATGGAATGGATATGGGTATGGGAGCATTATGGTATGGGTATGGATATGGGTATGGAATGGATATGGGTATGGTAAGGATATGGGTATGGGTATTAGTACATGTATGGGTATGGGTACAGGTATGGGTATGATATAGATATGGGTATGGATATGGTACAGATATGGGTATGGGCATCAGTATGGTATGGTATGGGTTGGGTATGGGCATTGTATGGATATGGTATGGAATGGATATGGGTATGGATATGGTTATGTACAGCTATGAGTATGGGTATGGTATGCTATGGGTATGGGTACAATACAGATATGGGTATGGGTATGGTATGGATATGGGAACTAACAAATGCGAGCGACAGCGAGCATCTGCTAGCACATACTTAAACAAAGCGAATGGTATATTTCAAGTAAGCCGACAGTTGAAAACTGTGCAACGATTTCATAGCAACTATTTCTGATGCCTATCAAAATTCTCTCGATTGATCCCAAAAGCCATTGCAGAACACATCTCGATGCCTCTTATCAGGGCCTCTCGTAAATCTTTCCCTGAGAGTCTGACGTCAACAGAAGTGGAATCTGATAAGCAGGGATGAAAACAAGTTTTCAGCATTCAAAACGGTTATTATTCGAATGTCTAGAAAAAAAGAGGAATAAATTAATTGTGGGGGTGGGGGGGGGGGGGGCGGCGGGTGGGGAAGAAATGGTCGGAAATAAGGAAGGCAGATAGATGGCTTTCCATTTCAGGTCCAGTCTTTCCTCTTCTTGTTGTGGTATCAAACGTTTGATACAAATAGTGGTTCTTTCATAAGTGGAATATTTATGTGAAGTGGAATCTTTATGTAAAGTGGAATTTTCAAGTAAAGTGGAAACTTTATGTACAACCTCTGTTAACATTTGAGACTATTTTCTGACATGTATATATTTTGAGAACGTGCGAAAGCCTTCTCGAGTTTATTCTTTGTTGGTAATGCAAGAACTACAAACAAGTGTTGAATTCAAATGAATGTAGTGAGGTTGAAGATGCTCATATAATGGACGACATGGAATCGATGGCGGCAAAACTCCATGTCTTTATTAATGTCACTTTTTTGGTAGGTTGGTGCCCCATTGCGGGTAAATACCCTCATAACACGCTCAACTGTCTTCAGAAGACACTGCTAAAACATACACGTGCACACACGCACACACAAAGAGACGTGAGCAAGAAACGTTACCTAATTAGCACAGGTATTTAGCCATGCGCGCCCATGCCGATATCATACGCACCTAATATCGTCGTTTTCCCGCAGTTTGATCTTTATGTTAGTAATCCTTTCAAACTCCATTGGCACATTTGGTGCCCTTTCTGTTCATCTCAGCAGGTTTTCATTCACTCGCAATAGTCACATTCCTTTCATGCAGATTTGCTGGTTAACACAATATCAATATGTTCCGTATTTTGACTCATTAAAAAGGACTTTTATGTTACACAACACTAAGTCTTAAACAGATCCGAGCGTTTACTGCGGCGAACAGCAAATTCGTATTGAATAGTCTGTTGTCTAAATTTTCTAAACGGTCACGAAAGCGTGATGGATAGAATACAAAGGCTTATGATAGATGAACATTCTATTCCATGTCTTTATTTACTGGGATTTTCAATAATGGTTCCTCAAACTCCTCATTTTCCAAGCTGCAGTTATCAGTATCTCCCTAAGTACTCTTGCGTTCCTTAGCAATGTTTCTGCAATTTACGAAAATACTATTCTATATAGTTTACTGAAATCACTTTGCTACCTAAAATGACTTTCCTACAGAAATTTTAGCAGGATTAGATCATAACAGACATTAAATATGTCTGTACCTTTACACAGATATCGTCTATATTGGAGGAATATGTCATGCGAATATCCAGACATGCTGAAATACACTCACCAAATCTACCGAGACAAAGTATATCTGCGAGGCAGAGGAAATGAGACACGCGACATTTTGTATCGTTCCAATAAACTTCGGCTGACTGGAGGATAATTGCATGTTTAGTCCCTTAGAGGAGTAGTGCCGTCAGTGCACCTCACGCAGTGCACTGTAGGCATTACTTGAGGTTCTTGTCAGCGTTCCTTCGGTCCCTAGCTGCAACTCCTTTCACCCCTTTGGCTGTACCTCCGTTCATATTCTGTTTCTTCCGTCTAACTTTCCTTCATCCTCTCTGACAATTTTTCACTGTGCAACTGCTTTCAGGTTTTCCTCCTGTTACACCTTTAAATCTCTCTACTCTCAATGTCCTTTTCAACGCTGAATGACCTCATAGGTCCCAGACCTTGCTTGGTCACTGGCCTAAAGTTTATATTCCAATTCCAATTCCATTTCCAATTCCATAAGTGTTCGGACAGTGCACTCTACTTTTCATGAATTGCGAAGTGTATATCCCGCACATATTTACATATACAACGAGAGAGAGAGAGAGAGAGAGAGAGAGAGAGAGAGAGAGAGAGAGAGAGAGAGAGAGAGAAACTTGCGTTTTCTTTTTGAAGATAGGACTCCGCTGTACATAACGTGGTGGGTAGTCAAGAGGAATCCGGAAGATATCTTGTAATCGAAGGGAAAATATATACAACTGGCAATCTGAAGAGGCAAGACAATTCAGAGGGACAGATTTATTTTCAAAGTAGCGATAATTTTTAAGGCTATAGGGACAACATTAAGACTTCTCCTTTTATTTCCTCTAAAACACAAATAGATAAAGACACACATCATATATATATATATATATATATATATATATATATATATATATATATATATATATATATATATATATATATATATATGAAGTTTTATCACATCACCGTGATTCATATACAAGCATTAAGCTACAAACGTCCTTTAATATCCACGGGACGGCGTACTTATTATCAACTAAAAAATTCCCCTTCGGTAACATATATGAAAATATATTATTTCCGAGGTAGAGCGAATTGGATATTAAGGGACGTTTGTAGCTAAATGCTTGTATATGAATCACGGTGATGTGATAAAAACTTCATAATGTGGCTGCGTGTGACAAACGCATTACACGGTCAACATGGCAGAGTTGGGTGGATATAGTCTTCAAACACAAACACCTGAGTTCGACGGGTGATTTGTACATGGGAGCCGATATCCACTTATACCTCTCTTGTGGCCGCGCGGGTTAATGCGTCCCTGTAGTCCTGAGTTCCTGTCCTTCGGTGGTTCGAGCCCACGGGACGGCGTACTTATCAACTAAAAAATTCCCCTTCGGTAACATATATGAAAATATATTATTTCCGAGGTAGAGCGAATTGGATATTAAAGGACGTTTGTAGCTTAATGCTCATATATATATATATATATATATATATATATATATATATATATATATATATATATATATATATATATATATATATATATATATGTAATGAGGTCGTAATCAAGTCTCACCTACCTTTCCAAAATCTCTGACTGGTAACGCCGATGGAGCTGAAAAGGGATCTCTCTCTCTCTCTCTCTCTCTCTCTCTCTCTCTCTCTCTCTCTCTCGGTCACAACTTCATCTAACCAAAACTAAGCCTTATTGAATTAAAATGCCGGGATATAAAAAAACTAGAATTTATTTGGAAATTTAATGAAAGCATAGCAGACCACAAGATTGAAAGTAAAAAAAAAAGAACAAAGAAAACCAAGACTCAAAATTAGAGCGGTAACTGTTCAAATCAATCGAATCAAAATTCCCTTACCAAAAATCACCAGTGACAGGCATTAATGTCACCAAATAATATATCAATGAAATGGATACGATCACTCTAAAAAAATAAATGTCACACAGTCAAGTAAAATCCACCATTCTCCAATATTCAATGTCCTCACAGGACCCGACCATAGTCCTTGTTAAGAGAAACACAGTTCCTGTTAAATCCTGGTTCATGGCTCATAAAAAACATGTGAAGCACACAAAAAAAGCATAATAATAAAATACTCAAAGGAAAGAGAGGTTCATTGTAATGCAAAATATGGACTGGAAATAATGTCTGAAAACGAAACAAGTGTTAGTAAGCTGTCCTACTCACCCTCCATAGCCGCTGGGAATCCATCCCCTCGCAGTAGCTGTCTTATTCACACAATTCCAAAAGGAGCGGTGGCTATCAGGCCGTAAATCGAAGTGAATAGTAATTCTATAGTTCCTCTCTAAGAAAGCACACGCCAACGCATCCACTCCCTCAGAGTGTGACGCCACCGTCACGTTCATTGTTCGATATGAGGGAACAAACCGATGATGCCATAGGTGGCCTGACCACAAATGAACTAGTCTTCTGAACACACCGGTATCACGAAATTTTCATCACTTGATCACATTACTCCTATTCTCCTGGTCATGGCCGGAGCAATGCATCGACCGAGTTGAACATCTGCTAGCTCTTCCTTGGGTGAGTCGGTAGAGTTGTGGCCTTGCACTCGTTAGGCCCGAGTTCGACTCTCCGGCCGGCTAATGAAGAGTTAGAGGAATTTATTTCTGGTGATAGAAATTCATTTCTCGCTATAATGTGGTTCGGATTCCACAATAAGCTGTAGGTCCCTTTGCTAAGTAACCTATTGGTTCTTAGCCACGTTAAATAACTCTAATCCTTCGGGCCAGCCCTAGGAGAGCTGTTAATCAGCTCAGTTGTCTGGTAAAACTAAGGTATACTTAACTTTTGAACATCTGCTGTATGCTGAACTCAGCTTCCAAAAATGCGAGCGAACTCTCACTGTCTCTACGTGCGAGGAATGTTAACGCCAACATAAAAACCACTTGCTATGGACAGGGCTTCTCGCACATGAGAAGCTGCATTTTCATAGGCAAGCAATTAGTCAGCTTAACCAGTTCGTGCATCTGTATAAACACTGACATAAAAATACCTGCTCAGTGTATACTTAATATATATATATATATATATATATATATATATATATATATATATATATATATATATATATATTATATATATATATATATATATATATATATATATATATATATATATATATATATATATATATATATATATATATATATATATATGTGTGTGTATGTATGTATGCATATATGAATTCAAATTGAGTATTTCCCAGTGAAAACAGAATCGTAGCTAACCAGGTATTTGTTATTTTTGTCATCGAAATATACTGACTTACTATTTATTCAACGCTATGACCTAATGGTAAAATGTGCCAGTAAGGCAATATATTATTAATTAGACTATTGTAGGAAAATTGCCCGAAGTAGATGCAGGTACATAAGTGGGTCATTGCATACACTGAGGGCCATCGGGAGGCTGACATATTTCCAGAACAGACCTATCGTTGTGACTTGGATGCTTAGGGGGATACATTCCTCATGCTTAGTATTGAAGTTTCCTCGATTGCAGGTTATAAGAAAGAAAAGGTCTCTCATATAATGACTTCCAAAAATGACCATCTCAATTGATGAAAGAATCCTTTCTAGGAAGGACAAGAAATTGGTTCCAAATCATCAAACATTTGAATAAAACGCCTTACCTCTCTTTTAAGTTCAGTTGCAAGGTTACTTTTCAATTCAGCTTTTTCAAAAGAAATTAATTACATGAATCACTTTTAGTATAAGACACGAAACTATTCAAGATCAAGTTCGTAAAAGAAAAACGAGAGCCATCAGGTTTATAAAAGCAAAGGACCACTTAATTGTCATGAAAAATGCAGCCAAAGCAGGTCAACTTGGCTGACTAAGTGCGTTAGGTAAGGCATCAGAAGTCTTCAGAACTGTGAGAGGAGCTAAGCAGGGCAATGTTGAGGGTTTTAACATGAAATACTGTGAGGTCCAGAGCTGTTGACGGGACCCTCAGCGCATGGTCGCTTCAAAACAAAAATCTACATGACGCACTGAGACTCAGAAAACAGATCCAGCGCTCCTGATTCAAGCGATTCTTTTATGCTTTTTTCAGATGCTTTATGTCCTTGTCAGAACTGCAATTACTGATGTAGTATGTAAGGCATTGCAAGCTTTCTAACCGTATGTATTTGAAACCTCTTCCTAATTTGTATATAGAATTGTTAACCATTCTTCAGGTGTGAGAAATCACATCTGACTGTATATAGACGTCCCTCAGTTTTCTTCTAATGTCAAATTCTACTTTTCCGCTCGCAAGAGTTCTCGACCTGTCAGAGATTTTGTATCAACAAATTAGAATACACACTGACTCTGGTTCTTACTCGCCGCCTCGTTATGAAGTAACCTAAAACCGCTGCTAAGGTTGAACAGTCGTTCCACCAACTCAAAAGCTCACTTATCCTGATTTGGACCTTTCACATAATCACTTTAAGGCGATCACGAGGCCCACTCTAGGTTGAAAATTTGTACAAAAACGAAATCAAATATTTATTTGCCCGAGCCTCAATACAAAGATAAAAATATAGAGGCAGAAAAAAAATCAAGCATAAGCTTGTCAGAGATGAAAAGAAGCCATGTTTTCTCCTCTTCCTCGCTTATTTCCTCCTTTGAGTAAAAGCTCCTTCCTGTTCTTAAAAGACGGTGAGCTGAATAGGAGAAAATGCGAGCTGTTAAGCGGGCGCTCAACGCTTCAGAAGCGATGAAAGAAAGTGAAACCTCCTGATGGACTCCCATATAGATCTCTGCTCCTTTCTCCTTTTGCCTTGTTCTCTTGTATCCCGGGTTTTACGCCTCCTTTTCTCCTCCTCCTCCTTTCCTCATCATCAAAGATGAGGAGCGATTATCCGAGGCGGTTCTGTTCTGGTAGATTCCTTCTCCTTTCGGGGGGCATTAGTGACTTGAAAGCCGACTGTTATGTTTGATGTTGCGTCGGCGCTCGAAGCCCCGTGAAATTGCTGGGTCCCTCTGACGGGTTATTCACTGCGGAAAGATATTCGTCAAGTCATTTGTATTTTTACCAGGATTTGAAAGCTTACTCCTTACGTATGAATTTGTTTTTCCATTGAAGAGCTACTTACAAGATTAATAGAGATTTTTATGGATATTCCTCGCTAAAGGATTCGTTTTCCATTGAAGAGGAGGTACTCGCGTAAAACACTTGCCATTATAATATTCGCAGGTAGAAAGCGAGTGATGAGGATTTGTATTTCGATTATATAAATTCATCGTGATTTTTCTGTAATCATGCATAGGCAATATCTTTTAAAAATATCAGCATTGTCTTAACATTATAGGATATCCTTCAGAAAATAATAAAAATCGACGAATAAGTGTTTGGGATTTCCTTGTGAACATACTAACAAACTGGCAGACACAAACGAACTTGGCAGAGCTAGAATTTAGTGGTTAATATGGCTTGAAGTTATCGGCAGAGATCTACACTATGCATACCAAATCCTCAAATATAAAGTGGAAAAGATGCAGTGGGAGTTTTCCACTTCTTATATGCACATTGAACGTAGAGTCAGGCATAACATTGACAAAAAAAAAAGTTAAAGTGCATAAAAATTGTAGAGAAAGGCAGTGACGGACATTTCAGTAAAGGCCAGGTTCTCTCTCTCTCTCTCTCTCTCTCTCTCTCTCTCTCTCTCTCTCTCTCTCTCTCTCTCTCTCTCTCTATATATATATATATATATATATATATATATATATATGTATGTATATATATATATATACACCTGTGTGTGTGCGTGTGTGTTTGTATATGCATATTCATAAGAAATCTGTGTGTGTGTGCATCTATCTATTGAGCAACTACAGAAATAGCGAATGCATTTCCATACCAGTAAGGTCAAATTAAAGTTCATTTGAAGATTATATCTATTTCGGGACTTGAATGCTGTAAACAACGCCTCGTAATTCGATCTTTACGAATAGAATTGCTTTTGCTGAATGGGCGGAATAAAAATCAAGTAAACAATTTCGAATGTAATGTTGCTGACCTCTGCATTCACCTGACCCAAAACCAGCAAATAAAATCTGGTACAACGCAAACTTTTCCTCGAAAGGAACACACGAGGAACAAAATAGTGTTAATATCTCAATGTTTACCAATGAAGTCGGCGACAGCATCCACCGAATTTTTATTAGGCCGTGAAATGGGGGGATTGAAAAAAGGGCAATTTTATTCTGGAGGATTTCGTAAGTAAGAGACGCATGAGGAAAATCGTAAAATGTCTCCCTGGCCTTTTGTCTCTTCATTTTGTCCTTTTCAATCTTTTTAGATTACGTCAGACTTTTGAAATTAGTCTGCTGTGAAGTCAAAAGGATTGACACGAATTTACATTGGTTTTTTCACATATTTCAGTATGCTTAAACTATTTAAGAGACAATGCGGAAATTTCATTTGTATTTTTTTTCAATCTTTTTACAGTAGTCAGGCATTTGAAATTAGTCTTCAGTGAAGTCAAAATGATCGACATAAATCTATATTGATTTTTCATAGGTTACTTCCCAAACACTGACACTATCAAGAGACAATACAGAAATCATATCGAAATAAGGTATTTTTTCTTTCACTGTTTTCACAGTGAAGGTCGAAATTTACTTCATTTTTTTTTTTATCTTTGAACACAGTTCCCAAATGTTGAAACTGTTTAAAGGACAGTTCGGAAATTTTATTTAATTGGGGATTTTTTTCTTTCGATCTTTTAACAGCTCGTCAGATATTTGAAATTAATCTTCATTGAAGTAAAAATTATTTACTTTTATATATTTTTTACACTTCTCCTAAGCACTGAAACTATTTGAGAGACGATACAGAATTTTTATTTACGTGAGGTATTTTTCAGCCAATCTTTATATAGTTCGTCAGACATTTGAAATTAGTCTTCAGTGAATGTGGAAGTAATTTACTTGATTTTTTTTTATTTTTTAACACATTTCCCGAAAACTAAAACTGTTTAAGAGACGATACAGAATTTTATTGAAATTAGGTACTTTTTTCTTTCAGTCTTTATACAGTTCGTCAGTCATTTAAAATTAGTCTTCAGTGGAGGTGAAAATTATTTACTTGACTTTTTGTAACTTTTCATCACATTTCCCGAACACTGAAACTACTGTACTTTAGAGAATGTACAGAAATGCTATTTAAATGAAGTATTTTTTCCTTCACTCTTTTTACAGTTCGTTGGATATTTGAAGTTAATCTTCATTGAATTCAAAATGATTGACATGAATTTATATTAATTTTCTCAGGTTATTCCCCAAACACTGAAATTATTTATGTGACATTTTTCAAATGAGATATTACTTACAAAACTGAACGGATTTCAGGAAAGGATTTAGCATTTTTTCTTTTGCTGAGAAAAACACTGAAACAGAAATATCAGAGCTATTTTTGTAAACGACTACTTGAAGCAAGAATGTAATTTTATTTTTGCTATTCAGGTGCTACTGAACAATTTCGTTTTCCTGTCTTCAGTACTAGAAGCTATAAAAGGCACAGAAATAGATATGTTTCCACTTATTGAGATTATGAAATATCAACAGATACTTTATCTTCGAAGTTTTCTCGCGCCATTTTCAGTTCTGTCAAGTTAACAGCTGCATGCAACAGATATTAAAATGTAAAGGGAAAGATAATGATCCCTAAATTAATCCAGTGATACATTCAGTACATAAATAATGATAAAAAGTAAAAAAAAAAAATGGTGGAACTGTGCTTAACATATATCATAGTGCTCCCAGGCAATTCTGGCAACACGCCCGGTAAGTGGGACCGTTTGAAGGAACATCTGAGCTTTCCTCCAACGAGACATTCCTGTTTCTTTTTTTCTTTCCAGACTAAGTTACAATGGATTTTTTTTTATTAATGTCTGAGGCATATGCTTTAAATTATGTGTCTGGTACAACTGAACGGTGGCGTGAATTACCTGAGTTTTATTATAGTAAAGAAACCCCGTTTTGCAGAGCATCTTCGAAGCGTAAGCTTCATCTGTTTATTGGCCGCATATCACGACATGTTTTCGTTTTCGAGCAGATAGACCAAATAGCAAGCAAGCACTATCACCCCTCCTAGAATTAACTATCTTGCAAAGGATGGTGTGTCTTGCATTTTGTAAATAAGACGTCGGTGGTGACGGTTTGTGGAATGCCTCATAAGGAAAATTGCTTTAAACAACTAAATGAATAAATACAGCACATTTGTATTCAATTCATCGCTAAAAATCAGAGGAACATTGGTTGGACTCCTAATTATTATCAGTGATCTCATATCTATTAAACTGTTTTCGGTTTATGATAACGTAAATACATACATACATACATACATACATACATACATACATACATACATACATACATACATACATACATACATACATACATAAACAAGCTCACCATATTTTCATTACTATATAATCTCAAAATAAAGGAAATAAATATGTTGAAAAGCAACTTGATATAAACATCAGAGAATTGTGATTCTTTTATAAATACGGACTATAAAGTTTTTGAATATTAAAGCGGATGAAGTTTGTGTGAAATGAATCCAAAATAACCGCCAGAGGTCTTCGAAAATCTTGATGAATATGAAGACAGAGCAAAGAAATATTCGGCAGAATTGTCATCACGCATCGAATCTGAGCAAAACGCGCCTGAAAAGTTCAGGAGACGAATACAATGAAGGTGGAAACTGAGGTGAAATCTAAATTCAGATTAAAGAAAAGAGGCGGCGGTGGCGGTGGCGGGGGGGGGGGGGGGTGGTTAGCGTTGTTAAAAGAGCAATCTGGAAATGGAATTCTTATCTGCACAGAAAAATTAGTATGTCACACAAAAGGAAAAAATGGTCCAAGAGGGAAATTCGTATTTATTTGTTAATAGAAGCGTCGGTGAACAATTATGACAAACCGAGGAATATAAAATGCTGGAAATAAAAATTCTGGAATTTCTGAAATCGACCGGATCCATCTAAAAAAGAGAACAGTAAGGTATCCACCAAAGTGGCAAAAAAAAGAAAAAAAAACCAGTAAAGGAAAAATAGCTTTTCCGCTTTTTATCTCTTAATTTTACTGGAACATCGATTTTCCATTTCCCTGATATAAACTTTGAATTTTTTAAATTTCATGTTTTCCTTTTTCCCTCTGAGGTTTCTCCGCAATGAATATAAAAGAATTTATGAATTTATGAGGGAGAACTTGGATATATATTAATTATATGAATATGCATACTCCAAAATATGTATGATGTGAATTAAAAGAAATGAACTTATGAAAGGGAACTTGGATATGCATTCACTGTATGACTCTGCATCCCCCAAAAGCAAGAAAGTCAACAGATCTGACGAATGGCCTTTACTTTACCAGACTGCAAAGGTCGACAAGTGGTTCTGTCATTCAGAGAACGAGCACGCAAGTCGACAAAGAGAGACATTTGTCATTGCGTGGAGATAAACCAGGAGGAATATGAACTCCAGAACTGAACTGAATCGCGAGTGGGAGAGAAGCCAGATTTCATAATGCTTCTTTGTAAACAAACGCCCTCGCTTTGTTGGTGCAGCTCTATAGGTATTCAGGGTTATTCTGGGGTATTCTTTAATATTCTGAAGTATTCTGGATATTCAGTGCTTCTTGCATTCTCGTAACTTTAAATGTCCTCGGATTGTGTGTGTATGTATTTAAAGGACACATATATGCATTTCATAGCTTCAATGCTTTAAGATGTTATCGTGGAAAGTTGGTGCGAGATGGTACTGATGGAAGTCGTCAGTTGCAAAATCTTTGTATTTAGCAAATAGTTTGATTCCTCAGCTCTCTGCGCGAGAAGCTCAGCAATATTGGCGATCAGGTGATCTCCGGAGCGTTATGTATATTCGTGAGTACGTGCGTTACTTTGATCTAGATTATGCCAAAATCTGCCCTAAAAGTGAGTTTGATCGTTCATTAACGTGATAGAACTGCAGTTGTCCAGTCATAGCTTTGGAGTGGTTCCAGGCTTTGAAAATCGGCAGATAAGGTAGAGTCTCAAATCTCTGTTTTTATGGGAGAAAATTGAACTTGTGAACTGGTGTGGGAGATTTAATATGAATATTCATACCTCTTTTATATTATTATTTTGTTGTGTTACGTTTGCCATATCTTGGCTATGCATTTTACACTTTCCATTATTGTGTTTTGTATTTCATATATTTTTGGGAGTTTTCTATCATGTTTAATTCTTTCGACAGATGTCTGTGGACTTGGGAGTTTGAGAAAAAGGACATGCAAATCATTTGCAATGTCAATCTCTTTATGTGGTAGACTGTTTTTGTTTTTGGACATGACTTGTAGTTATTGATTTGGGAGTATGTGTGATTTTGGGTATTTCCAGGCTATTAGCCATAGTGAGACTTCTTTAATCAGACGTGCTTTGCAGTTTAGAGTTTAGTTATCTGACTCGATAATTCATTTATTATGCATTTTAATCTTTGCTTTGTTTTATTCATTTCTTGTTGAGTTATTTGAATAATAAACCTATTTTTGTAGAAACGATTGTGTTTCTTTAAATAGTCCATTTAGTTGCTTTGAGAGAATGAGTGAGGTTAGGGTGGATGAGCTTTGGTAAACGATGGGAGAGAGAGGGATTCGGGCGGAGAGAGAGAGAGAGAGAGAGAGAGGGGGAAAAAAATGCGAGTGTGATCATGGGTTGAACCTTTTCACGTCTTTTTCCTGAAGTAGATCGCTAAGATTACGCTACATACACTTCTAAAACAAGTGTTGATCTGTTCCCTGTAACAGATGTGTGTGTGTGTGTCTGTGAATAATAGTGAGGGCAATAGTCTCATGAAAGGTCAATCACTTCCACAGCATACAGTAAATGATGGCAGTTAAAAAAAAATTAGCTTTGTAGCATTTCCTTCATATGCTTCAACCAATTCTAGTAAGACGCAGGGAAATGAATTCTTTGCGACATCTTTCCAGTATCTTTCAGAAAGGACGTGGTGAGAGAGAGAGAGAGAGAAAGAGAGGGAGAGAGAGAGAGAGAGAGAGAGAGAGAGAAACTGGCTCACATAATGTGACTTTGAAAAATTCCTTGCATATGCATCAGCCAATTCTAGCTAGAGTCCGATCTAAAGGTTCAGAGAAATGAATTTTTCGTGGTATCTTCCCGGAACCAGATATATGAATCCGCAATCTTTCAACGCATGAGGAAGCGCAAGGAGACAAGTATTTCTAGGAGGAATGAGGAAAAAGAAGGAAAAATTTAATAAAACACGATTAAAGAATAAAGAAGCTACTTGAACGAGCTCACCTCACTAAACAAAGAGAGCAGAGGAGGACTTCGGGAACATTCCCGGATGATTATACTCCAACGCTCACTATTCCTTTGCCAGAGGGAAACATTCCAGCGACATTTTCACTTCACGCTTCCTCCTTTTCCCTCGGAAGTGAAGCAAAGTTGGAATATTTAATGACGGGTTTACCTCGTGTTGCCATCGCCCGATTCGTGGCTGAGTTCAGTCTCCATTTTTCATATTCCATACGAACATATGATAATACAAGGATAGATGAATAGTTATTTAACAATTACCAAAATAAACAAATCCCTGTTTTTCGTCTGTCTCCGAGAGAAATCAGACCAACTGGGCCTGTGAAAGGGATACAAATCAGTAACACGGGTTTTCTATCAGAATGTTTTTTTGCGCGATTAAAAAACCTTTCTTATCGTTATATTAGTTAACATGTCTATCTACTGATTAGTGCAAACTGGAAATGTGCAGGTTCAGAGGGAGTTACCCTTCTGGTTCTTAGCAAGACTTTTTGAAACGAAGATGCATTTGCATTAAAAAGCTTTGCGAGTTTTAAGCAGATTGAATGGAATATTAGAAAAATACTGATATTTAAACACTACAGATTTAAATAGCCCCCGTCTGTGGCCTTCTTAGTAACCAAGGCGTGTGTATAGGATGCTTGAAGCCAAGTTGAAGCTAATCGTACCCTTATTTCGACTTAAATTTTCCATGATTTAATAAATAATAAACCTTTCAGGTGATCTACAACATTGAAGTAACTGAAGTAGTTGATGGGTGTCGAAGGAAATAAACTGGGGAAATGCGCAGTTCTTTAATAGATAAGTGTGAAATTATGTTTTGGGGAAATGTCTTATTTGGGTGGAATAGAAGTAATTGTTCTGTTCAGAAGAAGCCGAAAATACAGAATCTCAAAATAATAAAATTTAATTTCTTTTTACACTGTCTATGATGGAATGAAAATAGGGAAATTGAAGTTTTGCGGACTACAGTGCCAAAGGCATATAAATATTCTTATTTATATATATGCTCTAATAATGATAAAGAATTAGTCCTTGAAACTGAAAAATGATTGAGGGAAGTAGACCTTTTTGGTATTTTTAAGTTTTATTCATAAAATCTTGCTATTGTGAAATCTTTAACGTCTGTCAGACTAATTTAATTTTCTCCAACATTTCACCTGTAATTGTGGGTCAGTTCTCATGAATCATGTAAGGTGGGTTGGTTTTTGATGAATACTGTGAGAAAGTAAGTCACTGAGAGCAGTAAATGGCTCTTTTCTGAAAATGAGGGAGTGCAGAACTGTACTCAGAGGATTTAAGACTGATAGACAGAGTTGAGAGAGTGTTGGTGCTAATAATGTGTAGAACTCTCAATGCCAGGAACAGGAAAAACTGTGTATAAGGTCCACAATAATATATCAATGGTAGAATGTGAGACTTTATAAAAATGTATAAACTCTCACAATCTACCATTAATATATTATTGTGGACCTTATACAAACATATCTCGTAAATGTTGAAGCCAAAGAGAACTATTTGTTGTATTTTGCTGATTGAAACTTATACTAAGAAGCTTCTCACTTCTGTGCGTGAAATTTTAGTTTTATTCCAATTTCAATTCTTTGATATTTTCTGTAGGTCTGACTAAATAAAATTTCATCAAGTTATCCTAATGAAAGACTACAGACATTTAACACTAGTCTAAAAAGACCCTGTCCCATCTATTCCCCCTCTTAATTAAAGAGACCTAGGTATAGAATGATTGGGACCTGGTTAGAACCAATAGCCTTTATTCTGAAATACTTTATAAGCCAGAAGATCTGAGTTTGATATGATTTAATAAACTTCTCCCTCAGCTCTCCAGGAAAGCAGTAACTGCTTACAAGCCTATATATAGGGCAAGCCTCACCTTGGTATTCTACAAGTATCAGTGAAAGGATATTGATTTCAAGAGAAGGCTAAGTGTTAAGTTTTTAAATTTGTGTAGTGCGCCGGAACTACACAAATTCAATACATTTACCTCTACGTGTATAAAACCCTACGGGCTATGCTCACCATATTTGACTTACTCTTAATAGAAATATACGGAAATCAATGGAAATTTAACTCCTGATGAATCACATTGGCACGTTACTCGCCAGTTGTAGTAACAGCGAAATAACTGTTATAAGGAAAATAGAGAAGACTCTATACGATATCAATGCAGCTGATGCAGTGATTTCTTTCAATAGTACCTGTCTAAGAGAGAGCCTCTTGCCAATAATAATAATAATAATAATAATAATAATAATAATAATAATAATAATAATAATAATAATAATAATAATAATAATAATAATAATAATAATAAAATTCTGTGTCATGTGATGAGGTCAGGGAGTTAATCAACGTCCCCTCACTGAGACAGAATCGTTTTCATTTCCTCTAATTTCACAATGAGCGTTTGGCCTCCCCTCGCAACTGATATATCTGCATTTTCAAAATGATGTCCTGCATTTTGAGAAATCATAGAGACTACTGGTTTGACTGTTGATATTTGCCATTTTTATCAACGTTAGTTTTTTTTAAGAAATAGGACGTATGGTAAAAAAAATGTGAATTACTTTACAGTGTGTACAGTCAGGCACTCATTGATCATTCAGTGGATTTTATGATAAACTTTTTTCTTTATTCTTTTTGGAAGAAACTTCACTGCTTAACTTAGCTTACTGTGTTTAGCATTTGTTTCATCTTATAATAATGACATTGTAATCATGGCTTTTGTCTTTCTTTCTCAACCAACACAACTGGTCATCTAAAATTTATTCTAGTGTTCATCCTATAGGGAACCATAGCTTCGCTCTAAACTGGGCAAGAGAGAAAGGACGTTTTCGAAAATCATTTTCTGATCCCAGAGGACTTGAGGTACAAACCATCTGGTGATTTTAGTTTCCCTTGGACGTGCCCGGCATCGAGAACCTTAAATTCAGGACGAAAGATGGAAAGAAGTTTCCATTCTGAAAACATTTATTAGCACCGTCAGCTGTAACTCCGATACATACATACCCAGCAGCCATGAAATCTACTGTAATATGGTCTACGGATGTTTGACAGATTGAATGTATTTTGAATTTTCGTAGCTACTCTGCATAACGGATATTGTTGGGGGCAAAAAAGATAATTTTTGCAGACCTTTGCACCCTTTAGGCTTTGGACGCACTTTTATGTTAGTTATAATGATCTTTTTATTACAGCGTTCGAACCAATGAAGGCTTTATAATTATAATATCACGGTTGTTCTATTAGTAATAATATTTCTTTAGGACACATGAAATCTTATTCTTTGTAATATATCTTGATATATTGACAGAAATGCAAATTCAACATAAGCTTTACCAGGACTTCTGTCAGTATCTTCAACGGTCCCAGAATATATATATATATATATATATATATATATATATATATATATATATATATATATATATATATATATATATATATATATATATATTATATATATATATATATATTGCATTTCAGCCAATATATAAAGATTTAGTACTCAAGAATAGGACTCAAGTATCCTGCTATAAACTAAAAGTAGTATATCAAGTTATACTTTTGTAGTGACAATCGTATCCAAAAAAAAGCATGAAGAATTCGAGAAGTTAAGAGGGCATTGTGGCTATTACAATTACGTATATATCTGTTAAAAAGTGACCAGTAGATTCTGCATATATATTTCAGCCTAAAAAGCAATAAAAACGATTGCCCACTTGGCTACGATGGTAAGGATGGGTCTATTCCAGCTCTAATAAATATATCTGAAAACAACAGGTATATGTATGTAGGAGAGGCAATAGACTTTTATCCCTCTCGTGGTCAGATCGGCAACGTGACCTCCTAGTGATTATGGTGACGCTGGTTCGTTTCCCGCTACCGGACATCACAACCACTTCAGTTTCTTGCACTTGGATCTTAAGGCTTTGTAGTGACAAGCGTATCCAAAAAAGCGCGAAGAATTCGAGAAGTTAAGAGGGCATTGTTGCTATTACAATTACACACACACACACACACACACACACACACATATATATGTATGTATATATATATATATATATATATATATATATATATATATATATATATATATATTGTTACGTGTGAGGGTCTTGGTTGATCATGTATTATTCAATTTACGTAAATTTTACGGCCCTGCAAACCAAGATTACACGTAACCTGTCACTTGAAGCCAAAAGTTAACCTCAAAGACAGACGTTAATTAGCCAAAGGTCGCCAGTTAAGGGTTATTAACCTTAACAAAGAATATTTGAGATGAATTTGATTTTAAACGCAACGGTTCTCCCAAACATTCGGACGCGAGGCATACAAAAGCATCGAGATTTAACCTGATTTTGCTTACCCTAAATCCTAGGTATTTTACTGGAATAACGGGGTTGAAGCTAACAACATAATAATTTGGCTTAATCTAGACTTCGTGAACACATATACCGTAAGTGGTGGCTGAAGGGGGAACAAAGGAAATTTGAAATACAGAAATCAAAGGATAAAAGAATGGGCGAAGTTTTGAACAAAAAGCGACTTTACCTTAGGACGAACGTTGTGCGCATCAACGACCAACGTGGAGTTCTTGCAATTGTTTCTTCACTTCACTAGTAGAATAATAGACAAAGAAAGGGGGAAGAGGTCCAACTGGACGTGTTATCTCTCCGAAAGCTTGGTTCTCTCTGCCGCGACCTCGCTTCGTTCCCGCCAGAGGAGGGCTTATACCGCCCCGGGCAATCCGACCTTGACAAAGGCATCGTCGAATGCATAGAATAAAGCTTAAGGGCCACCATAACTAGGGGTCATTGAGCGTAAACCCTCTCTGAGGCTTAGGTCCCTAATGCCCTAGCATATTTTGTTTACAAACCTTCCAGCCTATGCGGCGCCATTTGTCTACTGCGGTGATTGTTATTTTTAAATTGCCTAGCCTACCGGCGGGCAGAGATGTTCTCTGTCGAGGTCAAAACGGACTAATATTCCTACACCTAACTACATCGAGGGCAAACAGCAGTAATATTTATAAAAGCTCCCCCCCTTAAGAGGGCCTTCACTCCCTTTTCGGGCGTGAAGGTCTATACTAAGCAAGCTGTTCGCCTCTCGTAGGTTACTCTCCTTCCCCTGAGCAGATTAGTCCTGGTTAGCCTACCTAGCTACAGAACTACCTAACCCTAGTTAGGATACGAGCTATATTCACTACTTTACCTAATTCTAATAGTACTGGAAGGTGCTCACGGTTATTATAGGCTACCTCCTACAATCATGATGTGTTTTAGACCTAGCCTAGTGGTACATTCTATGATATTCCCTAGCCTAACCTATCCTAACCCGACCGTAGCACCAACATAAGAGTTAATATTCTAACTAAATTACAACATAGTTTATGTTTAATACAATTAAAATTTACTAGTTAATTCATGAGGGTTGCCTCATATGATAAATGGGTGCCTCACTGAGGTCTTAGGCCATGCATGTCATGAGCATCGTGGCTCGTTTCACAATAGTT
>JANJGK010000046.1:4213642-4263642 GCA_039081455.1 Macrobrachium rosenbergii | reverse complement strand
GACGCGAGGCATACAAAAGCATCGAGATTTAACCTGATTTTGCTTACCCTAAATCCTAGGTATTTTACTGGAATAACGGGGTTGAAGCTAACAACATAATAATTTGGCTTAATCTAGACTTCGTGAACACATATACCGTAAGTGGTGGCTGAAGGGGGAACAAAGGAAATTTGAAATACAGAAATCAAAGGATAAAAGAATGGGCGAAGTTTTGAACAAAAAGCGACTTTACCTTAGGACGAACGTTGTGCGCATCAACGACCGACGTGGAGTTCTTGCAATTGTTTCTTCACTTCACTAGTAGAATAATAGACAAAGAAAGGGGGAAGAGGTCCAACTGGACGTGTTATCTCTCCGAAAGCTTGGTTCTCTCTGCCGCGACCTCGCTTCGTTCCCGCCAGAGGAGGGCTTATACCGCCCCGGGCAATCCGACCTTGACAAAGGCATCGTCGAATGCATAGAATAAAGCTTAAGGGCCACCATAACTAGGGGTCATTGAGCGTAAACCCTCTCTGAGGCTTAGGTCCCTAATGCCCTAGCATATTTTGTTTACAAACCTTCCAGCCTATGCGGCGCCATTTGTCTACTGCGGTGATTGTTATTTTTAAATTGCCTAGCCTACCGGCGGGCAGAGATGTTCTCTGTCGAGGTCAAAACGGACTAATATTCCTACACCTAACTACATCGAGGGCAAACAGCAGTAATATTTATAAATATATATATATATATATATATATATATATATATATATATAATCATGAAGCTACAAATGTCGCTTAATATCAAATTCACGCTACCTCGGGAATATCTCCGATGGGTAGCGTCTACTGGAGTCGCTGAATAGGTTTCGTGTCAAGTGTTCGTGTCCCGACGATACCAATTCATTTATCACTTATATAAATTCCCCTTCGGCGACAATTCTCCATCGGAGATATTCCCGAGGTAGCGTGAATTTGATATTAAGCGACATTTCTAGCTTCAAGATTGTATATAAATCACGGTGTGATAAAAAATTTCATATATATATATATATATATATATATATATATATATATATATATATATATATATATATATATGGTTTGTGGCAGCATACACATTACTAAGTTGCTTTTTCCGTTTTGCTAAGACTTCTATTTATTGCGCATAAAAACGAGTTATTCTTTTAGTCAGTGCAAATTCGCCGATGGTAATTATGAGTTTTATGTTTTCTGTTGCACCGGATTTTAGACCTGTCGACAGAAATATTACCAAACTGATATTTTAAAATTACTTCAAATGAGGTCATCTGAGATATTATCCATCATTGTCTATCTTTAAGGAAATATTTGCTAACCAGGAACTCGTTGCATTCTAGTAACCTTTGGAAAGATCTCTGGAATGGAATGGAATATAGAATTTAGGACGAAGGCCAAGCGCTGGGACTTATCTGGGGGTCAGTCAGCGTTGAAGGGAAACTGAGAGTAAAGGGTTTGAAAGGTGTAACAGGATGAGGAAAAACTTTTGCAGTTGCACTATGAAACAACTGTTAGGAGAGGGTTGAGGAAAGTAAGATGGAAGAAAGGGAATATGAACGGAGGTACAGTCAAAGGAATGAAAAGGGTTGCAGCTAGGGGTCGAAGGGATGCTGCAAAGAACCTTAAGCAATGCCTACAGTGCGCCACGTGAGCGTGAGATGCACTGACGGCACTACTCCCCTACGGGACGGTGTGGGGAAGGGGGAGTGAGATCTCTGGCAGGTGTTTTAGACAGAGCTCTTAAAATATCAGCCTCTTTCTGTCCATCGCGTGAACACATTGCAGACACTTGTAAAGCTTAAGCAAAGAATTGCTGAAGCAAAGAGAAATTATTGCCTTCGCAGTTCCCGTGTTTCTCGTTACCTGGAAATGGGCGCCTGTCACGCTGTAACAAACGTGCTATTACATTACAGTATATATTCAGCAAACTGTCTTCAACCCCTGAAAGTTAAGCTTAACGGCAGATATATTATATATATATATATATATATATATATATATATATATATATATATATATATATATATATATATATGTGTGTGTGTGTGTGTGTGTGTGTGTGTGTGTGTGTGTGTGTGTGTGTGTGTGTGTGTGTATGTATAGCAGGAGAAGATATGGGATAGGTAGCCTACCAAATATACAAGTTTGCTGTTGGTTTTCCAAACCTGGAAAAAATTTGCATCGCAATCCAATTCCTGCAATTAACTTGGTGTGTGAAAGCTATAAGATATTTTAGACAGGTGAATGACGAAACATCATCTGAAGGTCATTCATTCATATTTGCACCTTGACTGAGGTTAAATAAGTAAAAAAACAAATAAAGTTAAATATGCTTACGATTATTATAACAGATAAAGAAAGCTACATATATACAGAAGAAGTATTCTAATGACTAGATGACAGATCTGGATCTCAAATCAACGCAAGACAAATAAGGAATAACTCTTTATTATAAAAATAAAAAGTGACTGGTGCCGGCAAAAGGTCATCACAGCAGAACCCATTAATATATTCTTCTACCTTTCGCGGAGAAATATGGTTATGTCTCTTCTTCACTTATTTTGGTTTACTATAGAATTTTCGATTATTTAATTTTTCAGTACCTCCTATTATCTTTTTCGATTTAAAGCGTCTAATTTCGACGGGCATTATTTTATGAACATCAATACTGGGCAGGTGAAGATGCCTCGGTATGTTTCAAAGGTCATCTTGCACAGGTCAGCAATTATAACGTAGAAACTCTTATCTATGTAATATTTTTATAATTATCTTTGGAGCATTCGCGAGAGAGATGTGTCTTTATCTCCCCCTCTCTCTCTCTCTCTCTCTCTCTCTCTCTCTCTCTCTCTCTCTCTCTCTCTCTCTCTCTCTCTCTCCGTGAATGCCCGAAGAGTAATACAACTGATCGATTGTCTGTTCCAGTGATTAAGCGGACAGAGAGAGAGAGAGAGAGAGAAGGAAAGAGAGAGGTCACCTCTCTCTCTCTCTCTTTAGCTCTATCTCAGTCAGCTTAATCCTTGGAGAAGGCAATCGATCAGTTGCATTGCACCTGTCTCTTCTGCGAAACAGCAGCATCACTAATGCATCTCTTGTGAACCATCTCATGCTAAAGTCTAATGTCTCTTTGAAATATATAAAATCTTTGCTGATAGTTGTATTCATTTTATAGTTTACAATTCACTTAAAGTTATGTCATGACTCGTGGTTCAAGTTTGATAATTTGAGTTGAGACGAAAGTGATTTATTTCTTACCTGAAACATGACAGACGCAGTTTGTATAAGTATGAACATCCGTTAGCTAACAGGGCATCACCTCATTCTCATGCAAATGCTGGAGATTTAAGCATAATTGTGTAATCCCCTAACGGCCTGTGTACTTAATCTGGAAGGGGAAGCTGTTTGAGAATTATTTCTTAAGTCCATCCTGCAGTGAATTATCTGTGAATGTCAGTATTATTATTATTATTATTATTATTATTATTATTATTATTATTATTATTATTATTATTATTCAGAAGAAGAACCCTATTCATACGGAACAAGCCCACAGGGACCATTGACTTGAAATTCAAGCTTCCAATGAATATTTTCGTGTTCATTTGAATGAATTAACAGAAGGCAAAAGGGAACCCAGTAAGAAGAGATCAGTTATTAGAAAAAAAATCACCAATTGACAAGGTGCACCTGTAGTTGCATACACTCACACGCCTTCAGGCCGGTAAGAAAACAAAACTGAACAAAATGAACAGGACTCAGGAAAACTTTTCCTCTTCATTCTAACAGAGATCTAGAAACGTGGCAGAAACCTGGAAGTCTTAAAATGTATTTTGTTTTAGTGGGATTCGATGTTCTGATGCTCCTTTTTTTCTGAGGATTAATTTTCTTATGCTTTCTTTTATCAATTTTTTTACTTATGTTTTTACCTGCTTATCAAATTTCTCAACAAGTTACTCTTGAATTTCCGTGAATTATTTTTGATAGGAAGAAAACTTGCGACCAGTTACGATTTCTCATGTGAATCCTTTTTAAAAATGAACACTTAACTCAGCTAAATTGAAAAGCAACTTTACTAAAGGTCTGGAATAATTATGTTTATTCTACGCCTGCAGACACACTCCGTGAGTGTTGCATAGGCGATTATGATTAATTCTTGCATTATAGTTTATGTTCGCCTTATTTAACCTCCTTTCAGGATTCCAATTTCTGATGTAATTTCTTGTTTCGGTAACGAAATGCCGAAATACTCGATCCACATATGAGCATATCTGTATAATCTTGAAGGGTTTACAAGCATTTAGATATTCTGAATTGCAACTTTTTTTTTTTTTTTTTTTTTTGCACGAGGTCAAAACGCATCGACTGCTTTTGGAATGAATTACATATTATTTTGCAACGGAAAGTAATGATTTTTTGTGCCATTCTACAAGCCGAGACCGAATTGGTGTCTTTGTGTGTGTGTGTGTGTGTGCGAGAGAGAGAGAGAGAGAGAGAGAGAGAGAGAGAGAGAGAGAGAGAGAGAGAGAGAGAGAGAGAGAGAGAGAGAGAGAGAGATAATCTAGTAAATATTTATTTTCTTCTGAATTTCCTGGATGTTGCGACCTGTCATCATGTTACGAGTTTTCTTCGGAATTGGACAAGACGTTGCAGTATTGCTTTTCAATTTAGCAACGGCTCGGATCTCTCTCTCTCTCTCTCTCTCTCTCTCTCTCTCTCTCTCTCTCTCTCTCTCTCTCTCTCTCTCTCAGGAAAGCTTTCACCGTCTCCCTCTGGTAAGCAATTGGAGAAGAGACTAGTCCATTTGCGTTTCTGCTTACCGAAGTGCTTGAGAGCTTTCTTTCCTTGTGCTGGGACGTAAAAGGACCCATAATTCGTGTTGTTTTTTTTTCCTTTTATTTTCAACTTCTTTCTGTGTTAGAGATTCGAGCTCATCCGTACGTACACATGAAGATTGCCTCAGAAAAACTTCTTCGAGATCATTAATATTTCGACGACAAATACAAAAACTAAGTGCCTGAACTTATTCTGGTTCTTCCGTGTTTCCAAAGTTTCTCCATTCCTTCTTTATTCCGGTTTTTTCTTTCGTATTTTCTTGGGACTTTTATTTCTGTCGCCGTTAACTGTTCGGTGACTGTCAAAGAGTTTCTCAAACATAAATTGTGCCATTTCCCTCAACTACTGTCTTCATCCTTTTATTGCGGCATTTTATAATTTATTTTTATTTGAATAATATTGACTGACTTAATTCATAAAGTTCTTTAAAAATAAAACAACTAAATATGCCATTTTAAACCCTGAATGAAGTTTGAATACCTGAGATACGTTAAGATATGGTTGCCTTGTGATGCGAGCCAAAAGTTCAGTCGGTGTGATATATACAGTATATATTGCGACAGATGGAACTTTTTCCAAGCCACCTCACCGTTTTTTTTTACATCTGTAACGTAGCAGAGAAACAAATAAAATTCACTTCAATTGCTTTAATTACTAGAACTGTGGGTTTCCACTCGCCCCTTCATAAACTCTCTCCTTCATTCTCCAAAATGGTTAAGCCTAACCCTTCTCTCTGTTCAAATAACTGCCTAAGACCTTGTTCCAGGTGACCGTCGTACCTTCTTGGCGTCAAGCAGCGACAAGGGAAGAGCCTCCCACCCAACCCCCCAACCCCACAAAAAAAAAAGAGAAAGTCGGCGCTGCCCGCTATGTTAACTCTCCACGAGGTTGACTGCTGCCGTGTGGCCTATATAGAAAACGTGACAAAGATTGACCTTTGCACCACCTACCAGACGCAAACGGCGTAATCTTTGAAGGTTATTTATAGACAATGCAACGGAAATCAAGAGAGAGACGAGCACAGAATACCACAGGGGACAGACGTCCTTAACCTTGCCTGACCCTTGAACTTTGCACGTTTTCGACCCCGAGGTTTGAACTGGTATACCTTTGTAGTGGCACGTAAATTCCCTCCTCCATCGCCAGCGCCCTGTCGAACGAGGACACCGTCAGCTTGACGAAGGTAATGTACCAGAATAAGGTTTCTTAGTCAGTCACAATTCCTGTTATTTCTCTGTGTGATTTTTCTTTTATTTCCCATTGTGTGATCACCTTCAGTAATTTGTGTTGGAGCATTCAGTGTTAACATAATTATGCATTTAGTGTTGAACTGAGTTATTTGGCACCATCTGTGCATTCTCTCAGTCCCCTTCGAGCGTCTTATCATTCTTGCAAGTAACCGTCTGGTTCTGGAAAGGCCCCGACTGTGGAATCCCTCGGCTCTATCCATGTGCAGGCCCCCATCTACCCCCACTGCGATGTTTCCTGTTATGAAGACATCATCGGCGTAGAATATTTATTCTTTGTAGGATTCATTCATTTAGCAGGACCTCATTATTACCTGCCCAGAAATTCGTCATTCTTATGATTTGTGCTGTTATGTCAATATAATTATTTAAGAGAACCCTTGAGTTTATGTAATTTTCCCTCACATGAAGAGGGCCCTAAGCCATAGATTTTCCCTTGTTTGTCAACGAATTGTCCTAATATTGAGTCACATGTGTAACAAATATAAGGAACTCCCTGCATTCATCCGTTGCCGCCCAGAATCAAGTAAGTATCCCTCGGACATTCGTAGATATATATATATATATATATATATATATATATATATATATATATATATATATATATATATATATATATATATATATATATATATCAGTATGGGTGGGGTTAACCGAAAAAGAAAAGGAAAAAGAAAAAGTATACATAATTATACCTCCTGTTGATTTATGTTCCTTCGTGTAATGAAGAGAACGGTGGGGAGAGCTTCAAATAACAAGACTATATTCTAGAGCTTTTCCGGTTATAGTCATCATGGAGGGAACGTCAAATGCTTTTGTATTATTCATTGGGCAATTAGGTCACTTATAACTCATGAATGATATAACTGGAGAGTGACAGTTGCCTTCCAAAGTTAAAGGGGTCGGAATGTGGAGGAGGTAACTCACATTAGACTTCTAGTGGGAATGGCTAATGTTTTTTTTTATAGATATTGCTCATGAACGTCACTGATGACTTATTACTGATATAAAATTAGAACAGAAACCTTTGTAGAGTTTCTCTTCCAAAGTTAAACGAGTCAGGAGATAGAGGAAGTAGGCCAAGCCAATAAGTAAAAGCTGACCTCGCTTCTTTATGGCAGGCAAAACTTGGCGCAAAATTCTCCCTGGAGTCGAATGAGCGGGCTCTGGTGAAGGGCCGGGTGGCAAACGGCAACGAGGTCGCTGTGGTTAAGGACAGGGGAGGGCCCTTATGTCGAAGGATGCTCATGAAATGTTAATTTTAAACACATTTTGTTTTAGGTGCGGTGATGAGGGACGGTGCTGGGATTCTGGGAAGAATTAGCAAACTGGCGAAGACGCTGAACAACACAATTAAGAATAGTCGCAAAGGATATTGTTAGTTTCTGATGAAAGGGAAAGAACGGGAGAAAAATGATTGCTAAAGAAGATATTCTTTATTAAAACGACTGGGGGAAAGATTTAGATGGAATAGATTGTCGTCCAGTGAGGGGGATAGACACCAAATCAACTCGGAAAACCGAGTTGAAAAACAAACAAACGAACAAGAAATAATTTCCCTAATTTAGGAGAGGACGATGCGAAGACCACAACGTTGCAACGCCGACGCTTTGAGTGAATGAAAACGAGATCCACAATTAGGAGGTTTGCTTTCATCACACTGAAGCCAAGTTTCAGCAGATCCATCCTTGACACGCGTCAAGAGTTTCATGTCCGAGCCGTGAATTTAATCACATGGATGGGACAGCCTTTCTCGACACAAAGTTCTCCTTTTGTTCCTACTGCTGCTGCTGCTACTGTTCTCAGGCGCGAGGAGACATGCTAATGAATGGCTCGACAGCCAAAGGGCCTCAAGCTCCTGACGATCTCTGAAATAACGCCAATGACGATAAAGGGAAAGCCTGGCAGTTAGGACAGCCTGACTGCGGTAGGCTGGATTTAAAGACCGATGAAACTGTAAAGGCCAAAAGTCTTCTGGGATTCTTGGTGCACTTTACATATATATAATTATATATATATATATATATATATATATATATATATATATATATATATATATATATATATATATATATATATATATATATATAGGGCATGTGTGTGTGTGTGTGTGATATTGAATTACGTATCAGTACTCTTTAAACAAGCTAATTTCCACAGACTCTACGCAGACATTGTAATCTTTTAGCTAGTGACCCTTTTTTATTTTTTATTTTTTTGGCATTTTAATGCTTGAGAAGTTTGCGTATCTTGCTCACTGTACTTGGAGGTAGATTTGAATACCTGTATTTCGATATATAGTGTAATTTTAGTAATATAAAACAAATGGTAACAGTCTTAGCATGAACCACTTTAAAAGACGAGAGATCTCACATTGTTCGACTTCTTACTTAGGTGATATTAGAACTTCAAGTTAGATTTTATTTTTTCAGCGATCTCTGCCATAACATTTTAGCAGTTTGTCAAATATTCATGTCTGGAAACCACCACTGTTAAATGAGGAGACTGTCTATGTTCAGAATAATAATAATAATAATAATAATAATAATAATAATAATAATAATAATAATAATAATATAAAAAGACAAACCGTAGCTTCTGGATTCATAAAACAAATACGAACAAACTATTTTCACTTTCATTACATAGTTAGGGAAAAGATTCATCTCCTTATTTTACTCTTTTAAAAAATCATCCCCGTAGGGGAGCAGTGCCGTCAGTGAGCCTCACGCGGTGCAATGTAGGCATTACTTAAGGTTCTTTGCAGCGTCCTTTCGACCCCTAGCTGAAACCCCTTTCATTCCTTTTACTGCACCTACGTTCATATTCTCTTTCTTCCATCTTACTTTCCACCTTCTCCCAACAATTGCTTCTTAACGCTACCGCGAGGTTTTCCTCCCGTTACACATTTCAAACCTTTTTACTCTCAATTTCCTTTTTAGCGCTGAATGGTTTCATAGGTCCCAGCGCTTGGCCTTTGGCCCAAATTCTACTCCATTAAAAAGTCATGATTGAGATTTGAGTTTAATGATGGATAATGTTCTTTATATAATCGTTGCAGTGTTATGAAGAATGTGTAGGAGTTTATTGCTTTATTACGGGAATTCGGAAGGTGCTAAATTTCTAACGAAACTTTTCAATATATCCCTCGAGGACACGACTGAAAAATATATTACAAGGCAAAATATTAATGTATTGGAAATTTCAAGTACCTTCACAGGAGAGAGAGAGAGAGAGAGAGAGAGAGAGAGAGAGAGAGAGAGAGAGAGAGAGAGAGAAAAGCTCTTTTTACAAACATGAAAGCTGTCCAACTGCTGGTCATTTCTAAGCCTGGCAACCTCTCCAGACCTTGAGGACTCTCGTCACATAATGCGAGGAGACGAGTCCCATTCCACAAGCCTCAGGAGAGGGAAGGAGATTAAATTCTACAGTAAATAGCGTTTCCACCAAAGAGATTCCATCTGTCTACCTTTGATGCTGAATCAAAAGTTCCTGTTTAAGTCAGTCATGTCTAATGTGGTCGTCGATAGTGCCTATCATGTTTCGAAAGGATAAATAAATAAATAAATTCACTTGTCTTCTTAGCCATCTGCTCTAAGACAATATTTTCTCTGGTCGTTCTAAATATCTAAGAGCGTAGATCTTGTGGTTCTTTTTCGATAGAGAAGGATTGCGAAAAAATATTATTTTTTGTATAGTTCTACTATTCACTGATGTACTAGAATATCGGCTAATTACCAGCTAGTCAATTTCCAGTAGGATCTCTTAGCGGAAATTTACTAGCTGCAAATCAGTCGATATTCTAATGCACCAATGAATAGCAGGACTATACAAAAAATAATATTCCTTCACATTGTAGCTGATATGCAAAGTTAGTTTCTAGAAGCTACGCAAAATGAACAGTCACTACCATTTCATTCTTTACCGTGCATGCGGTGATAAGAATTCAAGAACATCTCGCTGCCTGGCAAGAAAACGGTAGAATAACTGAATTTTCATGGGTCAGGATGGAACACTACCCTTATTTTGCGCTTGTCTTTGGCAATGCTGGCCAGAGAGAGAGAGAGAGAGAGAGAGAGAGAGAGAGAGAGAGAGAGAGAGAGAGAGAGAGAGAGGGGGGGGGGGGCTCATCTTCCTGTTTGCTGGGGGATTTGCTTTAATAAATTTACCAGCGCTTGCCATATGGTTTTGATACAGCCGCGTTCTATGATGAACTAACGCACAGTATTTTGAGTGCGGGGAATTTTATCGCCCCGGGAATCTCCTCATTTTATCATTGATAACGGAAACTCGATATTGGAAATCGATTCCCGCCGGAAGACTTTGATGAAAACCTTAATTTAAGGACGGAAATATTCATGAGAATGCAAACACTATCTTCTCAGCTTCCCTCATCTTCAAAGCCTCCTTGATACATATATGCATGTTCCACATTGGACGGGTTGGTATCGTTCTCAGCTAACACTCTGCTGGGCCTGCGTTCGATTCTCCGACCGGCCAATGAAGAATTAGAGAAATTTATTCCTGGTGATAAAAATTCATTCTCGTTGTAATGTGGTTCGGATTCCACAATAAGCTGTAGGTCCCGTTGCTAGGTAACCAATTGGTTCTTAGCCACGTAAAATAAATCTAATCCTTCGGGTCAGTCCTAGGAGAGCTGTTAATCAGCTCAGTGGTCTGGTTAAACTAAGGTATACTTTATATAACATATATTCAGCTGTACAGAGGGAATAGTTCATCACATCGCATCGACCGTTTTCCACGAGAAAGTTTTAATTTTTCTTATGTTTTCAATTGTTAAACTTTTCCTGGGAGGCAGTTGCGTGTCCGAGGGTCTGAATAAATGCTTGAGGAACGGACGGGAAACTAGGAGGAAGGATCAGTGCCAACGTTCCTCGTCTCTGTTCCTACTGTTCTCTCACGCGGTGCACTGTAGGCACTACTTAAGGTTCTTTGCAGCCTCCCTTAGGCCCCTGGCTGCAACCCCTTTCATTCTTTTTGCCGTACCTCCACTCGTGTTCTCTTTCTTCCATCTTACTTTCCTAACAACAGTTTCATAGTGCAACCGCGAGGTTTTTCTCCCGTTGCAACTTTAATACCGTCTTACGCTCAATGTCCCTTTCAGCGCTGAATGACCTCATAGGTCCCAGAGCTTATCTTTAGCCTCAGCTTTATATTCCATTCCCTTATCGTCTAAGAGTATTTCTGACAGAAATGGTTTTGTCTACGTTAACCCACAGAGAATTTACCCTTCTTGACACCTGCTTTGCTCCGTCGTCTGAGAAATGACCCTGCGTTCTATATAAACACACGCACGCACACACACACACTCTTGCGTGTGTGTGTGTATATATATATATGTGTGTGTATATATATTATATACATATACATACATACATACATATATATATATATATATATATATATATATGTATATATATATATATATATATATATATATATATATATATATATATATATATATATAATCACAACAATTTTAAATCGAAGATGATAAGTCTATCAACTCTGAAAACAAACCAAAATCGGGCACTTCAAGGGATGTTCGATCTGACCGTCCCACCTTGGCGGATGGGAATGTTTTGTCTTACAAATTAAATAGATTTTGTGATTGGCTTCTCCCATCAAAATGACAGCCCTGTGAGGGTCTAGAAATGGTGCTGGTGGCCCCGTTAAACTCGTTACATCACTTAGAAACTTATGATTAAATTCTTGAATTGGTTGACCTTTTAAATTATTCGCAGTTATCTGTTTATTTTGTCAGTCACTGAATCGTAATACATAATTTGGTCATATATATTAAGACTACCTTTGCTGTTAGGGTACTCCGAGACGTTCTATGATGCTAATTACAGAACTGTTACTGATATTTTTAGAATTACTATCAGTAACGGAGTGTCACCTACAATTAGATTTCAATTCGAATTCTGTAGGATACAGCCTTCTGTTCCAGTACAAAAGTGGATTTCATCTTTAAATCTGGCGAAAAGAAGACAAGAATACCCTGGATTTAGGGCATATGAAACAGTGGCTTCCATCTTCAGTACTGTCCCAAAAATCTAGCATACAGAAGACAGGAATATCCTGGATTTAGAACTTACGAAACACGCTCTGCAACAGCTGGCACGGACATCCCGAACGTAGCCAGATAATTTCGATGAACAAACTGAACGCGACCCAAGAGGAAATCCATTTGATTCCCGCTCGAAGCCAATCAGACTCAGGTAAATAGCCTGGGCACAGAATGATTCTGGAACAAGAAAGACTGGTTTCGACGGCTCGGAATAAGTCGTGTTGGTAAAGCGATTGCTATATTATTGGCCAAAGATATAGTTCCACCAACAGATGGGCATTATTCTCATTTAACACACACACACACACACACACACAGAGAGAGAGAGAGAGAGAGAGAGAGAGAGAGAGAGAGAGAGAGAGAGAGAGAGAGAATATCAAGCCGCACTGAATGCCATAGCAATGCTGTTGTCAGTCGATCTAACCAAAGACGTAATCATGACAGCATACCAGAGAGAGCTATTCTTCATATATATATATATATATATATATATATATATATATATATATATATATATATATATATATATATATATATATATATATATATTTATATAATCACAACAATTTTAAATCGAAGATGATAAGTCTATCAACTCTGAAAACAAACCAAAATCGGGCACTTCAAGGGATGTTCGATCTGACCGTCCCACCTTGGCGGATGGGAATGTTTTGTCTTACAAATTAAATAGATTTTGTGATTGGCTTCTCCCATCAAAATGACAGCCCTGTGAGGGTCTAGAAATGGTGCTGGTGGCCCCGTTAAACTCGTTACATCACTTAGAAACTTATGATTAAATTCTTGAATTGGTTGACCTTTTAAATTATTCGCAGTTATCTGTTTATTTTGTCAGTCACTGAATCGTAATACATAATTTGGTCATATATATTAAGACTACCTTTGCTGTTAGGGTACTCCGAGACGTTCTATGATGCTAATTACAGAACTGTTACTGATATTTTTAGAATTACTATCAGTAACGGAGTGTCACCTACAATTAGATTTCAATTCGAATTCTGTAGGATACAGCCTTCTGTTCCAGTACAAAAGTGGATTTCATCTTTAAATCTGGCGAAAAGAAGACAAGAATACCCTGGATTTAGGGCATATGAAACAGTGGCTTCCATCTTCAGTACTGTCCCAAAAATCTAGCATACAGAAGACAGGAATATCCTGGATTTAGAACTTACGAAACACGCTCTGCAACAGCTGGCACGGACATCCCGAACGTAGCCAGATAATTTCGATGAACAAACTGAACGCGACCCAAGAGGAAATCCATTTGATTCCCGCTCGAAGCCAATCAGACTCAGGTAAATAGCCTGGGCACAGAATGATTCTGGAACAAGAAAGACTGGTTTCGACGGCTCGGAATAAGTCGTGTTGGTAAAGCGATTGCTATATTATTGGCCAAAGATATAGTTCCACCAACAGATGGGCATTATTCTCATTTAACACACACACACACACACACAGAGAGAGAGAGAGAGAGAGAGAGAGAGAGAGAGAGAGAGAGAGAGAGAGAGAGAGAGAGAGAGAATATCAAGCCGCACTGAATGCCATCGCAATGCTGTTGTCAGTCGATCTAACCAAAGACGTAATCATGACAGCATACCAGAGAGAGCTATTCTTCATATATATATATATATATATATATATATATATATATATATATATATATATATATATATATATATATATATATATATATATACACGCAAGAGCATGGTTTTCATTTATTCTTCACGTCCTACGTTTCGAGATCCTTGTCTTATCCTCAAGGCTAAAAATACAAAGTAAAATATACAAATACAACAGGAAATATTGATATGTATGTACAAATAAATTAAGATAAAGTAAAACACCAAAACAAAAGGTAACCGTAAAATAAAATCGTTAAAAAGGAGAGAGAACTAGAATATTCCAACTAACTGACCTTATTCCTCGAAGTTCAGTTGCTGTATGAAAAAGCAGTGAACATAAGTTGGGGTGTGGTTTAGGCTATATACAGACAGGGGCGTGGACGAGGAATAATTGTTCAGAGAGGGAACGATCTTCTTGATCGCTAACGATTCAAGAATATGGGAGGTGGTGTTCGTGTTGGCTGGCCAGTATAATCTTAAAATCATTATAGTTTATTTTACTTTTGCACAGTTTTATATGATTTCTAAATATCTGATGTTTCAGGATTGGACAACTTGCACCCAGTGCGAAAGCTAACGCCAATATATCTGACTAAGATGGAATATCTAATTCCATCCTGTGTCTGACAATGGCATTGACAGCAAGTAAATAAATAAACAACAACGAACTGCATTAAAGGGAGCAGATTTTCTTTGTGACGAAACATAACACCAATAGTTCTTTAATGCAGTCCGGTGTTGTTTATTTGTTTACTTGCTGTCAATGCCATTGTCAGGCATACGTGGGAAACACACGCCGACTGTTAAGGTCAGATGTGACGCACATATTGGCGTTAGCTTTCGCACTGGGTGCAAGTTGTCCAATCCCGAAACATCCAATATTAGAAACCACATAAAACTATGCAAAAGTAAAATAAACTATAATGATTTTAAGATTATACTAACTAGTCAACACGAACACCACCTCCCTATTCTTGAATCGTTAGCGATCAAGAAGCTTGTTCCTTCTTTGAACAATTATTCCTCGTCCACGCCCCTGTACATAGCCTAAACCACACCCCACCTTATGTTTACTGTTTTTCCATACAGCAACTGAGCTTCGAGGGGATCTTTGTTCTTTCTGTATCTGGCTTCATCCATTGTCTGATCTTTTCCACCCATTCCGACCTCTCTGTTACATCTTCGGTATTTCCTCGTGTGCCGTTGTTTGGTAGTTCATCACTCCTGCCGTCTTCTGTGGTATCGGCTCTTAGTTCGTCTTCTTGTTCTTCGCTGCTGGGTGTTATTTCTCTCTCCAGTTCCTCTCTTTCTGTTGTGGAGGCCAGTTCTTTATCTTTATGCAGTTCCACATTTCCTTATTTTCCTCAATAAGCTCTAAGTCCCGTTGCTAGGCAACCAATTGGTTCTTAGCCACGTCAAATAAGCCTAATCCTTCGGGCCAGCCCTAGGAGAGCTGTTAATCAGCTCAGTGGTCGGGTTAAACTAAGGTATAATTAACTTGACTTATTTTCCTCTCTTGTCCATTTCTTTTTCTGGTTTGCCTCTGTAGCTCCAGTCTTGTTGTTGGTTACTCATTGGGCTGTATACCTGGCTGTATACCTGTATACCTGGCTTCCCGACGAAGCTCCACTGTTGCCAGAGGTTCCATTTACGTTGTTGTTGTTTAATCTTTCATTTCGTTCCACCAGTGCTGTGTTTTGCTATTTAACCCATGGCTGGACCCTACCCCATCAGGAACAGGTACTCATTTATAGCTGAGTAGACTGAGGAAATTGTGGTAAAGAGCCTTTCCCAAGGAATCAACGCTGAGGAGAGAGGTCACCCATCCAACGACTGACCAGCCCCAATGTTGCTTAACCAGTCCATCGATGAGCTAAACCACTCTGTCATAGACCCCCATATTATTATTATTATTATTATTATTATTATTATTATTATTATTATTATTATTATTATTATTATTATTATTATTATTATTATTATTACACTCTGTCATGGACCCCCATATTATTATTATTATTATTATTATTATTATTATTATTATTATTATTATTATTATTATTATTATTATTCAGAAGACGAACCCCGTTCATATGGAGAAAGCCAAACACATCCAGTTTAAACAGTTGATTAGCCTCAGTTGCTTCTGTATTCTATTCTAAAAATATTTGTCTCAAGAAAATAATGTTAATCGTCGCGAATTCCTTTTTAGATATAACCGTTTCCTTAATGGTGGGTAGAACCGTTCCTGTGTACTGTTATGTTCGTTACCATGGACCCCGAAGGACACATTGTCAGAGACCACAATAGAGAGAGAAAATTTTCTCTGAATTGGAAATGTACAAAAATAATCATTTTAATGTGACTGAATTTACATTTCCGTCTAGTTACGCCATACCTTCATTTTGTCGAACTTCTCCAAAGTTCCAGAGGTCCTTTATTTCTCACTTCATTGGACTGTGAAACAGTCTCCCTACTGAGGATGTTGTGCCACTGGAACCTTCAAAGTTTAATGGAAGATACAATATTCTGCTGATAGATCATTCACTTATTTATCGACAATAAGGTCTACATGAAAAAAATCCTATTGGAAAATCTTGTCGATAATTTACATAATCAATGGAATTTCGAAGATAAATTTTTCCACTGGGTAACTGGGTCCTTGAAAACTTAGTTCAATCTCCTAAAATCGATTTCTGGTCTCCGACTTGCATATCAGATGAGCCAGTGGCAATATCGGTTTCAGTCTGTTGTGCCAAACTTCGACCATTACCTGTGAGGAGAGAGAGAGAGAGAGAGAGAGAGAGAGAGAGAGAGAGAGAGAGAGAGAGAGAGAGAGAGAGAGAGAGAGAATGTGTTTGTTCTAAATAAACTGCCCTGTGAGATATTTTAAGCGTGTCAGATAAAGAAAATCTATTTAGGATAACAGGCTACATGTTATTTGCAATGTGCTTGTTGTCAAGACCGCTAAGATAAAAGTTCTTGGATCTAGTGATGCAGATATTCATTTCAGGGCAACAGTAAAGATCAAAACTGCCTAAACAACAGGTCTGCTGATATATCTCATTCCTTAATGCAAGGAATAACAACTTGGGCAACTTTATGTCCTCATCTTATATACGTCGTGAAATGAAGGGAGACTAAGGTAGTGTAGCTTTGTGCATAAAGAACCGGCAGATATAACTTACCAATGACAGAATGCTCTGAGAATCAGAGTAAAGGGATTGTAGTGTCAGAAGTTCGGACTGGATGCACATGCCTTGCAGATAGTCTTTAGCTTAATTTCATAGTTGTTTTATTCTATAGAGGGTCATTAGTACATTTCTTATACTGGAACCTCAAAAGTTTAAATGAAGATGAAGGCCTAACTATCCTAATTTTTATTAACTGATCTTTTCTTTCTGTATTTCCTATTACCTTCTGTTACTTCTTTCTAACGGACACCAAGCTCTTTGGAAGCTTGAATTTCAATTCAATGGCTCCTGTAGGCTTCTTCCATATGAATAGGGTTCATAGCTATCTATCTATCTATCTATCTATCTATCTATCTATCTATCTATATATATATATATATATATATATATATATATATATATATATATATATATAAATGGATGTATGTGTATGTTCCAGCATAACTGAAAAGCATTGATCAATTTCAACCAAACTGGGTATACATATAACCTACTATATATATATATATATATATATATATATATATATATATATCACACATTACCACAGGTGAAAAATAAGAAACGGGGTGTAGGTCCTGACCGGTTTCGACTTTATTTCCAAGCCATTGACGAAGGACTGATACAGAGTGTGAGAAGTCACAAATATATATATTTGTGACTTCTCACACTCTGTATCAGTCCTTCGTCAATGGCTTGGAAATAAAGTCGAAACCGGTCAGGACCTACACCCCGTTTCTTATTTTTCACCTGTGGTAATGTGTGATAAATGAATCACGTACAAAAGTGATAATAATCATATATATATATATATATATATATATATATATATATATATATAACATACTATCTGGAAAAGAATTTTGTAGGGGTAAGACATCACTAGTACAAAAGGGCCCCAAAGGGGGTAGGGGTGGGAAGGGCTTCCCTGAAACGGGTCTGGTTCTGCCCATAGACTTAGTAACTAAACAAACTTTAAGAGTTTATCTTACCTCATTTCAGTATGAGTATGACTTACTATCTGGAAAAGAATACTATAAGGGTAAGACATCACTGGCACCAAAGGGGGTGGGAAGGGGGTGACATGTAAAACTAACTGAAAATGACAGATATTAGTGTCTAATCCATAGTTTTCGAGGTCGCTGAAATGAAATAGTGACACTCTTGATGACCTTTAAATCCAAGTTCAGCCCTGATAGGAATGGGGGTGAGAAGGGGTGAAATATACAATGTCAAAAATGTTGGGCAATGTAATTGAAGTAACTATCTTAACAGGAAAGAGAGAGAGAGAGAGAGAGAGAGAGAGAGAGAGAGAGAGAGAGAGAGAGAGAGAGAGAGAGAGAGAGTTTATTGGTTGTCATTCAAAGTTTTCCTAGGCAGTGCAGAGTTGGTCAGCTAGTTCTGAATAAAAATGTTAGTCTTTATTAGGGGTCAAGACTATAGTTTTTTGATTTTCCAACAAGGGTTGTGACTTTACAGATAATAATGATATCAAAGAAAGCTGTCAGAATAATTCAAAACTTGGCATTAACAGAAAGGCCACAATGATGGCACCGTTCAAGCTTCTGTTCACCGAAGAATAAGATGAGATCTCTGAGGTCTTTACCCAATAACGAAAGAGTGTGAGTGCTATATTTCTCCAATTTAGATGGAGCTGATTATTGTCATCATGTGGACGCATATGTACCTCCAAGATCATGATTTCAAGAACAAGAGCATTTTCTCTGACTAATGATTTGATTCTGTCCTATATTCATCCATGAAGATAAGTCTAGCCCAGTTCATTTACTCTTTTTTCATTTCTATGCCTCTTTGAAATGCACTGTCCGCTACTAATTTCCTTTCCACTTTCCAAGTAACTTGTTTGTATTAAACTTTCTTTACATTTTCAGTGGAGTAGATGGTAAGGGTCCCCCTAATCTAAGATGTATATATATATATATATAATATATATATATATATATATATATATATATATATATATATATATATATATATATATTCACGTATTTAGAAAATTCGTCCCTTCAGCCCGTTAGCTAGGAAATCAAATTTAATGGCTGCTGGAGGAGACTCCACTCGGTGGGACCTATGTTGACGTCCTACCCCCATATCATCTGATTTTGGGAGACCATGCCAACACCGTAGCCCCAGCATCGTATGATTTTTGGTGGGGAGAAAGCCGTTAGGGACAGAAGGACTAGCCAGGACTGTAATTGGACTGCTATGCTGACCCTAGTAGTTTCAGCTATAAGACCTACTTCCCTTCGGCCCTTTTGCTGGTTGCTATTGCTCTTACAGATTGACCGATGTCTTCGTGCCCTACTCTTGAAACCGAATGGGAGATGCATTGCACCCTGACTGGACACACACACTCTCCAAGCAAGACTGAGGTCACACGCAGTTAGTGCGGTCTTGCTGTCTATTATGCTGGCAAAGTGTCAAAACTTCTGTGGTTGAAATTCATCTTTTGCAAGTGAGCTCCAGGCACAGATGCAATAAGGTACATCTGAAGTAGCACGTGACTGCCAGTAATCTTTCCCTTCTCATGAATTTCTCTTCATTTACAGTATTTCCAACTTTTCATTCTCCTAAAACAAAGCCCCTTTGTTTCCCACAGCCCAGCATGCACATTTGCCATCATGACTTGTTCCAAGCTCAAATTAAATTAGTTCTGTGATAATAATTAGAGCATTCCCACCATAGTGTTGTCATGTGCTAATTAAACCTAATTGATAATTTCCTCCATTGTGCATAAGTCATTTCATGTGAGAGAAAGTCATTAGATCTAAATGCTAACCTGGAATTCTCTTCCAGAATCCTGTTATCTGGCTCGTCGAGTGGTCTGCCCCTGCCCTTGTGAACCAAGAGTCTTCTGATATTCAGAGGTCCAGGGGCGCTGGACATAATTCCCCCTTTGCAATCATGTTGCTCTACCCAAAATTATTCTACCAGTCTCAACAGCAGTGATTTTCATTTGTGTGCCAAACTATTTCAGGGCAGTAGCCCTTTCAGAGTCAGTTATTTGCTACGCATTGTTTCGCTTTTATTGCACATTGTATGTGCCTTGCTTGCTGCTCAGTCAGCCCTTTCATATTAATTTCCTGATTGCTCAGTTTGTAAATAAATTCAATTTAAAATTACCGCTGGTTTTAAAGGCGACCTCCACTTCTCTGTTTACTTAGATGTGATATCAAGGTAAGTCAGTTTAGTCATTACATTTATTGCTTATATTCTGAGCACTAGGTGTTGCTCCTAAGGCAGTTAAAAAAAATCCAGTTTCATTCTTCCAACTGGCCTCAGAATATAAATATATGTCAAAATTTTGAATACAGCACTAATTTGGCCATCTCCCATCTCTAAGTGAGATTGTCGGAGATTTCTTAAGTTGAATTTTCAACATATAGTTTATGAATCACTTAACTGATTTTGATAAGTAGTGTGGCTATGTTAAGTAATTCCCAATTTATTTCATGTGCTTTGGATATTTTTATTGCATCAACACTAAATAACTTTCAGATTGGCGCAAAACACTTGTGTTGCTGCCAAGATCCTGTGCGTTCGTGCTAAAATCATACTTGCTCGCGCCAATTTCATGTGCTACTTGTCTGCCAAACCACGATTAATTCATGCTCACTTATTGATCCTGGATCCTGGCTTTGCATATGTGCACTTGTAAGAAAGCCCCATCCTTTGTCCTTTATGTGTGTAAAGTCACAGGTCAATCCTCACTTGATATTTGCTATTTCCATGTTGCAACTATCGCGCCCTGCGAGTATAAAAGCAGGTGGAATCACCACCTCGCTCTCTTCTCTCCTTGGACCATCAGATAAGTTGTTCTATTACTTAATAATATTTCATTGTCGACGGGATAGGGCCGTGTTATCGTACATATAATAAGACTAGCGATTAATGCCAGGCACGTGCTGATTCGAAGTTACGTATCCGTTTTGTTTTTTGGTGAATAATTGCAGTGTCATTTATTGTTGGGAATAATTGCATTGTTATTTAATGTTTTGTTGTAATAAATGCAAAACCTTAACAGTCTTTCATAAGTGCTTTCAATTAAGCCTTTTGAGTTACTATATCCTCACAACTAAACAACTAAGATGGTATTTGAACCAGTTATCCTTTAATACTAGGACATTAAGATATGCATATCTATATAAATTCTGAAATTGGATTCCTTATGGGAACAATCATACATGCGCTAACGTGCATTATCTATTATTGTGAGACTCGTTAACCTAAGGAGCCTTATAGCCTTATAGGAGTTCGAGAAATCTCCACAATATATATATATATATATATATATATATATATATATATATATATATATATATATATATGTATATGTATATATATATATATATATATATATATATATATATATATATATATATATATATATATATATATATTGCATTGCATGATAAATTATTATAATTTTATTATTTGATATCCTTTCGTTGACATTTTCTTTATAGAAATTCCGTTGCCATTTCTCAAAGTCACAATCGAACAGCTTAAGTTCCCTTACTTCACTGTGTTTCCTGTAAACGAAAACTAACGGAAACTATTTATTGTATTTTTCGCAATCAGGAAAGCACTTGATATCGTTGTTATCCGTTTATAATTCTTCCTTCCCCTTCCCATTTCAATTCTCAGGCTTTCTTTTGTGTTGTCTCTCTCTCTCTCTGTTATTCAGACTTTAGTCTTACCCTTTCTATTGTTACATACATTTTTCTCTTCATTGTGTTCTTTGCACTCTTGATTTTTATGTTTTTGTACTTTTGCCCCAAATGCCTTTATTTTATTAATTTATTTGTTTTTGCTCATTTTTCATTTGACAACTTACAAAGCTGTCGTTAAAATTAACTGCTGATGTATTTCGTACAGTTCGACTCAGAGAGAGAGAGAGAGAGAGAGAGAGAGAGAGAGAGAGAGAGAGAGAGAGAGAGAGAGAGAGAGAGAGCGAGCTGAAGATTGTATTGTATATAGGTGTTGAGATCTATTTTCGTAAGTATACCTTTCCTTTTCCTTACGTCGTAGACCAAACCTTTTCTCGATTCCGTATAAAGAATTAGATTTTTAAAAATTTAAATATTTTTGTTCTTACTTTCCTTTTTCCAGAGTGTCCCTGTTTTCACTTAAAACTGGCCATGAAAAATAAAACTCCCCTAACAGCATTTTAAGCCCCATTTATTCTGAAAATAATCATGCAAAATCTGTAATCCAGGAAAAAAATATCGTAATCTTCTTTCCAACTGGATGATAATGGTTTCCATGTTTGCCGTTTTAAGCCATTAACGTTTTGTAATCCTAATGGAATTCAATTTACCACATGCTTTGGCTATTCACTTACTATCTAGACAGAGAATTCATTAAATGAAATATCTTGGGAAAAAAAGTTATTAATTGGGAACATTACCTATATTTAAAATGCTACAGTTCATGTACTGTAGGTCTAGAGACACCTCAAAAGATTGAAGGTACCGAATTTCTGTCGGATCTCATGATTATGCATCAGGAAGGTGAACCATATGCTACGATTTGTTCCCTCAGTCCTTACAGGCAGGGCTAAATGTTCATTAACAACACCCCGAGACATGGCAAACTCTGAGGTCAGATATATAATTTAACAAAAATAAACATTACTGGGAAGGGGAAGACATATATACAGTATATATATATATATATATATATATATATATATATATATATATATATATATATATATATATATATATATATATATATATATATATATATATATATAGATAAATAGATAGATATATAGGAAATATCGTAGTAAGGCACTGAATTTGGGATGCAGAATAAAATAGAGATCATCATCGTGGTAAAATTTATTTATGTTCATTTACAAAAAAAAAAAAATCTAAAAAAAAACAATTCTAAAAATTAGGTTCTGTACCTTCCATGGCAAGTTGAAAGTAAACATTTCTAATCCTGTGCGGAAAGTATTATATAAAGAGGGATGCAGCACTAGATAACAAAAAACTTGAAATCGTTCATTAGACATTCTGTGTATTAAGATGGAAATTAGAAGAAACACAAAGCTTCACTTTAATTCCCCAGAGCAACTTTAAATTTTTCAGGGAAATAACCGGCTAAGTTTTAAGCGGTAATTTTGATCAACCGTAAATGTATAAAAGTCGTGAATGAACCCTTCAGGTAAGCGGGGCGTGAAATTATTCTCTCGTATTTTTTTTCTGCAAGAGCGAAGAATCAGACTTTTATAATTCCTAAATGAACACAAATAAATTTTATCACGATGATCTCCCCTGTTTTATTCTGCTCCCCAAATTCAGTGCCTTACTACGAAATTTCCTATCCATCTATCTATCTATCTATCTATCTATCTATCTATCTATCTATCTATCTATCTATCTATCTATCTATCTATCTGTATATATATATGCACAGTATATCTATCTATCTTTCTATCTATCTATTTATCTATCTATCTATCTATTTATCTATCTATCTATCTATCTATCTATCTATCTATCTATATATATATATATATATATATTTTTTTTTTTATGCAGGTGGCTTGATCCCGTGGGAGGAATGGAGAACGATGGGATAATTAAGTCAGGGTGCAACTCGAAACGCTTAGGAGGGAGAACCTAACAATATCAAAGAGGAAATGACATCATCCATAGAGGTACTGTTTATATTTACTGCTACCTTATTTTCTAGATATAAAGCTAAGGTGGGAATTCTTGGTCACAAAATCTCTTTCGTATGATTTCTGTGCTTTCATCATGTTATTGATCATGGATTATATCACTTGGTGTCCCTTTTGTATCAGGTTATTGAATACTACTTATTTTGCAAGGCACAAACAGTAATATAGCGTTGACGAGCTCCATTGTAAATGTTTCTTGTTACGAGAGATCTTTTTGACCCCTCTTCTCCTCAGGTGCTATAAAAAAAAAGTACGTTCTTTTATAAAAAGAATCTGAAAATGACTTTACAGTTCAGGTTTATTAACATTATTATTGTGAACTATTGCACCTTCATTTTCCAATACATTAACGTCCTTCTTCTGATCACATAATCTGCATAACATTCGAAGCGGAAAAATTGATAATGATCTTTCATACTACTGGTCTTTTAATAAACACAAATGGGCTGGAATGATTGCTCGCCTAGGGATTTCGTAATGCCAGTGAAAATGGTTAGATGAAGTCACAGTTGCGTGAGATTAAAATAGAAAAAAACCTTTCCAAAGATTCCGAGAAAAACAGAGAAGACAGGAAGATTTAAACCTTGTTTATACAGGGGTCTTAGGCCAAAGATTTAATGTGAAAGTTCCTTCTACTGAGACCCCTTTCTGAAAGTTTGTTTGTTCAGCTTCGGAGTTTTCACGTAACAACGAACAAACAAACAAACAAAAAAGGCTAGAAACAAAAAAAAAAAAAAAAAAAAAACACACACTAGGCCGGCACAATTTCATTCGGCTGGAAAAATTGAAAATTGATTTCATCATTTGGAATTCAACGTAAATCTGAATCGGATTATACGTCTCTACAAAATGGAAAGGAAATTAGACTGGTTCATGGAAGGAGGTAAAGAGATCATAGTAATTATTCAGCGATGATTATTCTAATAACAGATACATGTTTTAGAATTTAAGGATTGTCACATATTGTAGGAATATCTTGAGATTATTCTAATAGCAGATATATGCATTATAGTTCAAGGAATATCTTATGATTAATCTAATAGCACTTATATGTTTTAGACTCCTAGGAATATCTTATAAATAATCTAACAGCAGACATAGGTTTTAGAGTTTAAAGATTTTCGTACATTTTAGGAATGTCTAATGATTAATCAAATAGCATATATATGTTTAAGCCCTAAAGCTTTTGTAAAATACGTCCCAGGCGTCTATGTTTTATGGTAAGATATCTTATGTTCTCGCTTTTCAAAATGCGGAGTGCGTTGTGGCCTTTCGTTCGGATGAGGGCAAGTATTGTACTTCTGTTGATACCTTAGAGCTTCTGCAAATTGCCCTTTTTTCCAAGAATGCCTTCCTCTTTCCCGAAACGAGGTCGTTGGCCGCACTGCCGTTCCTTCTTCTTCCTCCCAATCCATTTTTGCTAAAATTTCCTCCTGCTCTTTATGGTTCTGACTTCCTGGAATACTTTGTTATCCAACGGTAGATTATTTCTTCAGGGGAGCAAATATTGCAAAATTGAAATAATGCTATGACATTTTTGTAACACTCTCTCTCTCTGTCTCTCTCTCTCTCTCTCTCTCTCTCTCTCTCTTAATCCATTCGTTTACCTTTTCTATTCGCTGACAAATGTCCTAGCCAAGGTTCCATGAACTTCGCAGTCGTTTACAACATTTTTACACTCCTATAATCCAGTTTCCTGTTGCATTTTGAAGACTAATTTACAACCACTTCTCTTGTGCGCTCCCAAAGGGAATGATTCCTTTCTTTTAGACGTGTCAGTCTTTCGTGTCTGTGATGACTGAGGTGAATATCTTTTCATGAAACTATAAGGTCATTCTAACATCAAGAAATATTATAAAGCATCGCGAAGCCTTAGGGTAGAAACTATTCATAAAAATTTCATAATGACATGAGTCACTAAAATGATGAAGAAATCCAGAATGGCGTAAATATCCTAGGGCTGGCCCGAAGGATTAGACTTATTTTACGTGGCTAAGAACCAATTGGTTACTTAGCAACGGGATCTACAGCTTATTGTGGAATCCGAGCCACATTATAGCGAGAAATGAATTTCTATAACCAGAAATAAATTCCTCTAACTCTTCATCAGCCGGCCGGAGACTCGAACTCGGGCCTAGCGAGTGCTAGTCCACAGCTCTACCGATTCTCCCAACGAAGAACTCTCTCTCTCTCTCTCTCTCTCTCTCTCTCTCTCTCTCTCTCTCTCTCTCTCTCTCTCTCTCTCTCTCTCTATATATATATATATATATATATATATATATATATATTATATATATATATATATATATATATATATATACAAAATGAAAAGTGTCGAGAGCCTGCTCGATTCTCTTTTTCAATCTGAGAAGCAGAATCAGGAATCGATCAGGTTCTCGAAAGTTCTTGTTTTGTATATATATTTCTAACATCTACTGACATTTACGCCATTGTGGATTTCTTTAACATAAAAACTATTGTTACAGAAAAAAGGAAGGTAGAAAAAAATCGAATGAAATTCATTGGTTTGTTGGAATAGCTTCAGTTTTCATCTGTTTTTATAATTAATGTTATTTTTTTCATTGACTCCAAATTTTTGGAGGTTCTAACTGTTATCAGGCCAGATATCAGTAACGTCTTCAAGGTGGGTTCCATAACAAAACAAGCATTCGCAGAAGATGAATTGTATCAGCATTGTTTCCAAAATATGGGAATAATTTTCCTTTATTCTTCAATGATATTTACCTCTCATACATCTTGTCATCAGGGAGAAAGATGTTATTGTTCTTTATTATTAATACCTGAAAATGTCTTGCTTTAAGGAGTTTCGGATGTTCCCACATCATTTCCAAAGACTGCAGACATTTTTATCGACATCCGGAAACCTGTGCAAGCCGTAGAAATACACACACACACACACACACACACACACACACACACACACACACACACACACACATATATATATATGCATATATTATATTTGTGTACATATATATATATATATATATATATATATATATATATATATATATATATATATATATATATAGATATATATATATATATATATATATATATATATATATATATATATATATATATATATATATATATATATATATGTGTGTGTGTGTGTGTGTGTGTATGTATGTATATTCACAGCGAAGATGTGTCTCATTTCATGAAATTAACAATAGAAATTAATAATTGTATGCTTCATGCAACTACATCTTTCATAAAGAAAAAAAAATGGAAAATATTCAGAACTCTACGTTACAGATCTAACTACAAATCTGGCGAGAAACGGCTGAACCATCCTTTATTCTGCAATTGCAATATAATTCATTTTAATGGGGGTTCTGTACTTGGAATAAACGTAAATGCTTTCGAAGTGTTACACGTAGTGCCAATACTAGGGCAAGTGTCCGTGCCGCTGACGATTTTCCAACTGACGATTATTGACATTACAAACAGAGCCCAGATCTCTCGAATGGAAATGGAGGCCATGCTCCATTTCACCTCCCAGCTGATGGCTATAAACACTCCACCTGGGTGTGTTTACCTTACCTGGGACAGGTGATCAACACGGCAGTTCCCCTGGCGATGAGTAGACACATTAGCCAATGGTGTCAAGTGCTTTCATTGGATCATTATATGCGAAAAAAATAGGAATCACAGATCATGAAACAAATGTTAATTTAACTGATAGCTTTCGAATATTGGATGGAACAAAGATATGTTTAGGGAAGATGTCGCCACAGTTCTGTTAATGATACAAGGGTGACAGATGTTCTTGTAACTGCTGAAGCATTCTGTGGTTACACTAGTTATCTTTTATTTGCCTGGCTTTCGATTATTCCACTTTATTAATCCCTCCATACACAAACAAACACGCATACACACACACACACACACACACACACACACACACACATATATATATATATATATATATATATATATATATATATATATATATATATATATATATATATATATATATGTGTGTGTGTGTGTGTGTGTGTGTGTGTATATGAAGGGAGTAATAAAGTGGAATATTCGAAAGCCAGGCAAATAAAAGATAACAATTATAACCACAGAATGCAGACTGTTTCAGCAGTTACAAAAATACCTCCTCACCCTTGTATCATTAACAGAATTGTTGCGATATCTTTCCTAAACAAAATCGCAATATATATAATATATATATATATATATATATATATATATATATATATATATATATATATATATATATATATATATATATATATTTCAATGAAGGAAACTTCTTCTCAAGCAACCCCACAAGCCTTAAATAATACTAACATAAGAGATATAAGAATAAAACTTATTTTACTCATTTTTAAATAAAAGACCCGTGGGTATCATTCCCCCTTCACCAGTTCTCTCCCTCCTTCTCTATATGGGTAAGCCCTTTATATTTCCTCTGTTCAAAGTGACTGCCAAAGATCCTTATCCCTAGGTGCAACATTCTAAGATGCAAATCCTCGCTGGAGGCTGACAACTAGCAAAGGAGGAAAACAAAAGAGAAAGCTCCCGGCCCACCACAGTTGAACATGTGTCCGGCTGCCATGACACCTGGGAAGGTGACCTCTCTATGCGGCCTTGCACGGCCAACCCCATGTGCATAGCCCCGTAGAAAACGGAGCGGGCATTGACTACAATGCCACCTACAAGGATTCTCAGGTGTAATTCTTCAAAGCTACATAAGGGCCACGGACCGGCAGTTCACTCTGAGAAGCGCCCAGAACTTAAACCAGGACACTTGCCATCCTTCCCTTTTGCCTGTCCCTTATACTCACTCCATGTGCTCATCCTCGAGCCAGTACCTTTTACAAGTGGCATTCCTTCATTTTCCTCCCTCCACTGCTGACGCCCTATTGGACGAGGACACTGTCATCCTGACGAAGGTAATGTACCGGAATAAGGTTACTTTTAGTCAGTCACAATCCTGTTTATTCTTCTGCCTGATTTTATTTTCTGTTTCATTGTGCAATTACCTTCATTAAATTTGTGTTGAAGTGTCAAATGTTAACGTAATTGTGCATCTACTGATTGTAAGTGAGTTGCTTGGCACCATCTGTGCGTTCCCTCAGTTCCCTTTGAATGCGTTATTGTTTCTTGCAAGTAACCATCTTGTATCTCATTGCAAATCAACCTTGGCCGTGGAACCAACTGTTCGGCTCTCTCCCATGTGCAGTGACCCTATGCCAAGCCCTATTCTACCCCTCTGTGATGTTCCTTTCATGAAGACATCATCATCGTAGAATATTCATTCTGTGTAGCATTCATTCATTTAGCAGGATCTTTTTATTACCTGCCTCATAACTTCGCATCCTTCTGATTTGTGTGTGTTATGTAAATATAATTAATTAAGAGAACCCTTTGTATTTACATACTCTTTTCCTCACATGAAGAAGGCCCTAAGCCAGTATTTTTTTCCTTTTGAGTGATTCTTCTACGGATCTGCCTTACCCAGTCTTACCATTCAGATTCTAGCCAAAACATGGTAGTTTCCTTGGTAATGAAAAGAACTCCCTGTGATCATCCGTTGCAGTCCAGAATCCCAGTAAGTATCCAAGGTGGAGACATAGCAATATATATATATATATATATATATATATATATATATATAGATATAGATATATATATATATATATATATATATATATATATATACATGTATATATATTTATTACTTTATCATTAAATGAATATATTATCTCCGAAATCTTGCTCTGAAATATGGAATTGGGGGGTGCAGTTCTCCATAGTGGGAATCTGGGAGGTGCAGTTCTCTGTAGCGGGAATGTGGGAGGTGCATTTCTCTATGGTGGTAATATTGGAGGTGCAGTTCTCTATCGTGGGAATGTGGGAGGTGCAATTCTCTATGGCGGGAATATGGGAGGTGCATTTCTCTATGGTGGGAATGTGGGAGGTGTAATTCTCTATGGTGGGAATATGGGAGGTGCAGTTCTTCATAGTGGGAATGTTGGAGGCGCATTTCTCTAATGTGGGAATATGGGAGATGTAGTTCTCTATAATGGGATTCCGTGAGATGCAGTTCTTTATGGTGGGAATATGGGAGGTGCAGTGGGAATCTGCGAGGGGATAATGCCACCCATCAACAAACAAACATTATAACTTTAGAGTTCCAACAACCAATAAGAACGAGGAACCAAACACTAGACTCGCATCCTTTAACATATGAGACGATTTAAGGCGAAAGGAAAGAAAGAAACCCATAATAAAAGCGACAAGACAACGCAACATGCATCCTCGAACGTCCAAATTTCGCGGACACTTTGGCTGTGCGGAATCATTTTCCCGAGAGAGGAGACGAGACGAGGACCCTCGCGGAATGCAGAAGGGAACAACTGGGACGAGAGGAGGAAGGGGGGAGACAAATTGCCTCCGGCTAGACGGAAGAGGCAATTGCATCTTAGAACGCTGCCAAGGAATGCTGAAATACTTGTGGACATGAGAGAGAGAGAGAGAGAGAGAGAGAGAGAGAGAGAGAGAGAGAGAGAGAGAGAGAGAGAGATAACTTTCGAATACTTAATCATTCTAACGCACACGCACACACACACACAAACACACACACACTCACACACACACGCAGAGCGATAACTTTCGAATTTTTAGCATATTAACAGAGAGAGAGAGAGAGAGAGAGAGAGAGAGAGAGAGAGAGAGAGAGAGAGAGAGAGAGAGAGCATTAAGTGATAAAAATGAGAGGCACATGATGAACTCTTCTGTCCGTAAGGTCATCTACATAAAACTTGCAAAGATTTATACTGCGCTCAATGTTTCCATGATTTTCAGTAGCAAATTGTTTAAAGATGAAATGCAAATAATGGACATTCAGTGAAATCCAGTGAATGTATAAGAATGACTAAATTGACAAGAAAAATAGATGTACGCAAGGAGCTATCTAACCTTCTCCACGCATTTGTGGTAAATAATGTTGACGCATTAACTCATCTTCAAAAAAAAAATCTGTATATATTTTTTTCTCACTCAGTAATACTCTAAAACTTTTCAAACTCTTTTTTTTTTTGCTTACGATTTTGATTACCAATTTCTCTTTTCTCATACGATTGCAAATATTTAATTCATCACTTCTATGGTGCCTTGTAATTCATATCATCCCTCCACGATGTTTTAGCATGTAGTAAAAAAACTTCTGACCTACCTTAGATATCAACTTGGAAAAATTCTCCTGTTTGTCTCTCATGCGTTCCTCTGCAAACAGTTTCAAGGTGATTCTTTACTCTATTTATCTGTTTATCTGTAGAATCCCCTGTTTCCATACTAACGACACATGTCTGATGTCTGAGGCCATCAGTCGGAAAGATTTCCATTTGACATCAATGTATCAGGCCACACAATAACGCACGAAAGGTGCTGAAATTATAGATTCATTTGGCCAGTTTGTGGTGAGGAATATTCAAACTACATTTCCATAATGTGCGAAGGTTTGTGTTTGGACAAAAACACAGATGATTTGTAATTGGTTTTTACTCGATGAGGCTAATTTCGTCGGAGTCGAATTTCATTAATGATTCGGTGGCCGGTGATTTGAGAATGTTTATTGCATTATGAGAGGCGCCTATTATGCAAATCGCCGTGTAAATTGTTGAGGCCTTCCTGAAATGTTTCATGATGGAGAGCTGACTGGTTGTCAAAGGCCGCCATTGTATTCTGGCATTTGCTGGTTTAAAAGGAACAAGACTTCTGAATCTACGTCTGAATACGCAGTTTATGTTCACAGGAATTTTGTTCTCGGGCTTGGCTGCATACACACTTCTAAGATTAGAATTGGGACTGGATTATAAAATTTAGGCCAAAGACCAAGTGCTGGGACCTATGAGATCATTCAGCTCTGAGAGTGAAATTGAGAGTAAAGAAGGTTTAAAAATTGTAACAGGAGGAAAACCTCCCAGTTGCACCATGAAACAATTGTTAGGAGAGGGCGAAAAGTAAGATGGAAAAAAGAGAATATGAACGGAGGTACAATAAAAGGGTTGCAGTTAGGGACCGAAGGAACGCTGCAAAGAACCTTAAGTAATGACCTACAGTCTACCGCCTGAGGTGCACTGACGGCGCTAACCCTTTCCCCCCCAACGGGAAACTTCTAAAATCATCATCATCAATAACTAGAAGGTGTCAGTGGCGTTTTCCATCTTATCGAGACTCATTAAACTTTCAATTGTCTGGAAATTTTCCAAGCATTCTAATCCAGGAGGCATCTTCTGCGCATGCGCCTTGGGAATTAGAGCCCTGCAATGTTTAACAGTGGTAATGTGGTCTGGTTTCTTTTCCCTCAAGTTCCAGTAACAGAGGTCTTTCATTTTCTACACATGTGAACTGTTGAGTAGTTATCTTGTGGAAGCACAGACCTATGAAGGATGACGGAATATTATTTTAAATGCTTCTTTATTTGCAAATTTTTTGCTATTAATTTCCATGGTCATATTTATATTACAAGTGTTTTGCTCGGACGCTAGCTCAAGAAATCAGCGACTTTTATTCCTTACACCTTCGGGCTGTGGAACAGTCTCCCTGAGGATGTTGTTAATGCAATTGGAGCCTCAAAAGTTCAAGCGGAGATGCAATGCATTACTACCTTAAAAAAATGCTTGTTGTATTTTAATCTATTTATCAATTTGTTTATTTATTTTTTCTTTTCTTATATCATCCGATCTCTTCTTTGTATATTTCCTATTGCCTTCTGTTACTATTTCAATTGAACATCATAGTTTTGGTAGCTTGAATTTCAAGACACTGGCCCCTGTGGGCTTGTTTTATATCAGTAGGGTTCATCGTCTGCATAATAATAATAATAATAATAATAATAATAATAATAATAATAATAATAATAATAATAATAATTTTTTTTCGTAGTTTTCGGTAAAAACAATTTGTCTTTTTTTATTCATTTATTGCTCCTCATTAGGTATAGGATAATGAGCAATTATCTATGTCTATATCACCCTTTCATCATCTTATTCTTTGCCGCTTTTTCGTGTTTATCTGTTTGTTTCATTCCATCTACTGAATTATGGGAAATATTGTATTAAGGTTATGTGTAAATTTATATATATATATATATATATATATATATATATTATATATATATATATATATATATATATATATATATATATATATATGAAATTTTTTATCACACCGTGATTTATATACATTCATGAAGCTACAAATGTTGTTTAATATCAAATTCATGCTACCTCGGGAATATCCCCGATGGGGACTGATCACCGAAGGGGAATTTATAAGTGGATCGGTACTGCCGGGTCTCGATCCGGCAGTACCGATCCACTTATAAATTCCCCTGCGGTGATCATTCGAGACCCGGCAGTACCGATCCACTTATAAATTCCCCTGCGGTGATCATTCGAGACCCGGCAGTACCGATCCACTTATAAATTCCCCTTCGGTGATCAGTCCCCATCGGGGATATTCCCGAGGCAGCGTGAATTTGATATTAAACAACATTTGTAGCTTCATGAATATATATATATATATATATATATATATATATATATACATTTATATATATATATATATATATATATATATATATATATATATATATGTATATATATATACATTTATATATATATATATATATATATATATATATATATATATATATATATATATATATATATATATATATATATATATATATATATATACATATATATATAATCATTCACAGACAGAGAGATAAAGAGATTATGTGTACTCATTGTAACCCTAAAATTCTAAGCATTTATCCATACACGTCAATTCATCTCTGGAATTGTATGGTTTTCATTGAGTATAAAATTCCAAGTTACTGCATTCAATCATTTTAGACATTACATCTATATCGAAATATATAATTACTGTTAATTGCCGTGGCCAAACTTTGCTAAGGCCGTGAAAAAAAATAAAATTCCATTATTATCTTTTATGAGGCAGAGGGAAAAGGAATTGTAATTTCTAGACCTCGTTTGTGTGTTCATGAAACGAAGACAAGAGCTACCCATCAGCCAAACGAAGATGATTCATCATCCATGCACATCCATCGTATCCTGCAGTCATCCATCTCAACCGTCAGCTAATGTTCCCTCTGGGATGGAGCCATAAATCAAATACAGCCAAGAGATATGCAAGCAGTGATGAAGATTCATCATAGGCGAGTTCCTCTCCGCACGGAAGGAAGCATCATCACTAGAATGAAATGCTACTCTCTGGGTTTACGAGTAACTGAAATTTCAATGAAATGTTGATTGTAATCTGTAAGATCTAATGCACATGCCTGCTCGTAGTCACCCGCAGAGTCTTCTCTGTTAGTTGGTCAGTGGCTGGGGGTCCACACCAATTCCACTGATCCCTTTCACACCTCACCACGTCTAAGGGGTTCCTCAGGGCAAGGGTCCACGACCGAGAAAATCCTGCAGAGAAAGAAATAGGACACTGCGAAAAACCTCCGTAAAAATAAAAAGAAATTGAATGGGAGCAAAATAAAGGTAACCATGTACTCAAAGAAGCTGGAGATTCTGAGTGAAGAACACTTGTGACAAAAACGTCATCTGTTGGAACACCTGAAGAGCTCTCATGAGACCCGGGTGAAATGGTCCAGTTGTTGGGTGAGATACAAGGGGAAAATATGTTTAACTGTTGATAATAAATAGAATTGGGAATAGACTGAAAATAGATGGCCTAGCGATATAGGTAACTTGGAGAGAGAGAGAGAGAGAGAGAGAGAGAGAGAGAGAGAGAGAGAGAGAGAGAGAGAGAGAGAGAGAGAGAGCTAATTTCCGAATTTTGACTTAACCTATTACTGGAGCAGAATCAGTCACGTAAGATAAGAAAATGCTCGTAGGTCTCTCGTATTGGCAAAATCCCTGTGAGCCCTCGTGAGGTCTTAGGAAAAAATGATTGACTTAGGACATGTGAACTAAACAAACAGCTCTGTTGATCTCCCGGAGGAGAATTCATATCGACTTTGCTACGTAGGGGAAACAGAGCTGTTAGCGGATTAATTTCCAACAAATTCAGAAGGAATATATATTCAGTCTCTTGATGAAAAGGAAACCTTTTTTGTCCGCTTAGAGGAAAGCTTAACTGTTGTAGATGGTTACTGACACTTGTGTGTGGAAATGGAACAAAGTTATAACCGATGATTTGATCAATATATCTTCTTAATTTTATCCAATATATTTTCAAAGACCCAGATATTTGAGAGAGAGAGAGAGAGAGAGAGAGAGAGAGAGAGAGAGAGAGAGAGAGAGAGAGATATTTTAAAGAAAAAATGAACTGGCAGGAGGTAACATCGAAGTAAATAATTTAGGCATTTTAAGCCTCACCCAAAACCCGAAAATGTTTTACCTTTATAACCAGAGGTCATTAAAAAAAATTGGATATCGTAAGTACTTAGACAGCTACACCTATAGAGAAAAATGTTATAAAGGTAGAGTTAATGAGCTTTTAAAGCAAGGTAAAAAAATTGACATGACATTTCGTCTTATCCACCTAGTGTAAACGAGTAGAATATATCAAAGAAATGATAATAAGGAAAGGATGACGGAAATTTGAGAAGGATTATTTCGAGTCTATCCTCAATTCAAGGATGCAAAAGAGGATTCCAATGAAGAGAGAACTAGAATGAATTTTCGTTCTCAGTAATCTAAATAATTAAGATAACTGAAATAGTAATGATATACGTATACATGCGGAATTAAACCCCATGTATCAGTGACAAGAGACTATATAATGTTGAATCGTTCACGATTCCCAGGAGTGTTACCTTTCAACTACGCCATTATGGAATGAACGTGTGATGATCTAATCGGAAAAGATATAGATTATCAGGCTTTGAAATCTTAAATAATTTTGCAGAGTGTTATAATTGGATTATTGTCTCAAATGAACTGCTCCCAGAGGTATGGAGTTTCAGGAACAAAGAACCTGTTTTGACCCTGATGTTAATGACCACGGCTAATGAGTCTGTCCGGTCATGAAATGTGATTACAGGCTTCGTAATTTTAGCAAGAGTAATTTAAATTACGAGTCTTGTGATTGTGTCACTCTCCTCGAGTGCAAAAGGGGTGAAGGTTTGATCCACAGACCAGAAGTAGAGGTTTCGAGGCGTTTTAGGAAATCACATTAGGTTTATCGATGACATATGCATAGAATTGTATACTTGGTAGTCAACCAACTGTGGTGAGTTGCAGCAATGTTGGGGAATGGCCTTGGCTGCCACCCTAATCGAAAAATACGTGCCAGACTCTCTAAGAGTTAAAATGTATAGTGAACAACAAAAATATGTAACACGATGAAAGCTTCAGAATGAAAAAAAAAAACTAATGGTCAGTTCAATTCATATTCCAGTTCCTCTTCAATTTTAGATGATTTCAACTAAATGAAACCAGTGACTGTCTATTCATGAGCCCATTTAATGTTGGAGACGATGGCAGAATGGAAGAGTGTTATGTACTCCCGAAGTATTGGAGTCGCTGGAGAATTCCTCCCTTTCTTTATTCACGAATCAGAGACGAAATAGCTTCTCATTACCTGATCCCGAATCAACCTACAAAAAAAGATTCATCACATTGCACGGAATCCTTATCATCGTGCAATGCCTGAAGTCGACAGGAAAACGCACAGCAGAGTCGATATTAACTTAATGTCCTTAATTGCTGAAGGGTCGAAGCATGTTGTTCATCATCGTATCTAAACCAAAGTCCCGGGTTCGAATCATTGCTGGGCTTGATGCACCTATCAGTATAGTACCCCCTGGATGCTAGTTGTTCCTAAGGTATATTGAAATCGATATCAGATTATATTTGAGGCTTAATATGTGAGTATATGTGAGCATAAGTGACCAAAATATATATATATATATATATATATATATATATATATATATATATATATATATATGTATATATATATATATATATATATATATATATATATATATATATATATATATATATATATATATATATATATATATGTGTGTGTGTGTGTGTGTGTGTGTGTATGTGTGTGCATATGTGAGGTTCTTTTATTTATTATTCTTTCTGTTTTATATCTGCTGTTCGTTTAAGAAGATTACTTCTTTAGAGACGTTGATCTTTCTGGCTTTGTTATGTGGTAGTGTAGTTTTCCAAGGAGGCTTTAAGAAGACACAATTGATTTTTCTTTCTTTATTAGCACCAAAGAAATAGCTTTACAACAGAAGTAAAGGTGATATGCAGTACGAAATATAGGGTGAGTCAATGTGAGCCTGTCTTCTTATATCAACCCACAATTGGTGAGGCTTGCAACCTCATGCCTTCTTCTTTGTGCCTTAGCTGCTCCTTGTCTGCTCCTTCTCTGCTGGACTTTTTAAAGATTTCTGGAAGTTAGTTGTCCAAGCCCCTGTAGGCGGGAATCTTGTTTCTGCCCCCACCTTTGTTGATGCTTAATTGGTTGAAGTTATCTGAAGACTTCCTCTGGGTGTAATCAGAACAATTAACTCCTCCTTAGTAGGTGGAACTAATTAGGTCACCAGAAATCTAAGATTTCCGGCTTGATTTGCATAGCTAAGCTTCACAGGTAAGGTTGTTTAATGATTTCGATGTGATTAACTTTGCCAGTGCCGTGCCTATATTTGGCTATGTATGCACGACACCTTTGCTTCGATCGTCATTCCTTCAAAGATTTCAACGATTATACTCACCCTGTTTATATAACATACCCTGTTTTGCTTTCCACCCCTCCTCTCTCTCTCTCTCTCTCTCTCTCTCTCTCTCTCTCTCTCTCTCTCTCTCTCTCTCTATGTCTCGTTTCTCTCTCTCTCTCTCTCTCTCTCTCTCTCTCTCTCTCTCTCTCTCTCTCTCTCTATGTCTCGTTTCTCTCTCTCTCTCTCTCTCTCTCTCTCTCTCTCTCTCTCTCTCTCTATGTCTCGTTTCTCTCTCTCTCTCTCTCTCTCTCTCTCTCTCTCTCTCTCTCTCTCTCTCTCTTGTTCGTTTCTTCTCTCCCTCTCTCTCTTTCGTTATTTTAATTAATACTTAGAATATTCAGAATTCTTAGCTATCACTACATATATATATATATATATATATATATATATATATATATATATATATATATATATATATATATATATATATATATATATATTGTTACAAATGTTCTTTCGACCATTTGCTCTTTGCTTTTCCCATCTTGATGGTTCAATATAACGTAATGTAAAGTAAAAGAAATACTAGATGTTTTTGTGAAGTTAATTTGACGTTCATTTGACTTTTTCTCACGCCATGCCTTTCCTTTCCCAGTTGTCAAATGAGTAGGTAAACTTATGACCGTACCCAGAGTAATTAACAGCACGGGCCCAACCTAGTGATCCTCGCTCGAGGGGAAAGTTAGTAGCCCTTTTGCACATTAAATAGAAACCTTTGAGGCTTCACACCGCTCCGATGTCGTTAAACAGTTCCCCGTTAATTTCCCACGAGAGTCATCCGAGGAAATTCCCCCACTGATCAGCTACCTGTCATGTTATTGTGGGTCATTTCCTTGACCTGTCCCACACCTGCGTCTTCTCCCACTCAGCCCTGCCTCTCAAATCTAATTATCTCACTATTGTCACCTCTTTCCCTTGAACCTTGTACTGGCCGGCTTTCAGTGACCTTTCCAGGTACCTGCCAGGATTATCCAAGTGCCCCGAGAAGAGAGCAATAGATGACCCCATTAAAATGGGACTGTCAAAACATGATCACTGTTGGTGCCGATTGCAATATAAATATGGGCTCCGACAGCACATCCTTTGCTTGTGTATTCTATGATGTCTTCCTGTCGAGAATCCTGTTGGATTTCTGTTTACAACAGTGGATCTGAAACTACGTTTCACTTTCATAATGTGAACTATATGGAATGTATTAAATTTATGTTTTAGCTAAAACCTGAATAACTTTTCGCATTTGTAATATAAACTATATGAAACGTATTCAATTTATGTTTTAACTAAACTCGAACTACATTTCAGTTTCATAATGTAAAATTATGAAACATTTTAGATTTATATTATAGTTAAACTCGCCTAGTTACACAGGAATTCCAAATCTCGAAAAGTAAAAATAAAATAAACGTTTTGTTTTGTTTAGGAATCTATCGAAGCCATTTATAGAAAGGTAGTTCGCCAATTTAAAATCCACTAACCGTCATTATATTACTATAGTTCATACATTTTTGTTATTAAATTCGGTTTTACAGCTATTTTTACTTAACTATAAACAGATCCTAAATAAAACCGGCAGCAAAGTATTACATAATTCAAGTCAATAAAATGATTAAAAGGACTTCAATTACTGATATTCACTTGTAATTCGTCGAATGTCAAACACCAAGATGGCAGTTACTTTAGTTACTCTTGGCAGACACTTACACGGATGCAAGCGCAGTAAATGCGCCTCGCTGTCGAACTTCTCAGACCTAGAGGTCCTTTTTTCTTCACACCGCTGGACTTTGGAACAGTCTCCCTGAGGATGTTGTGCAATTGGAACTTCAAAAGCTCAAATGAAAACATTTAAAGAAATAAGGAAAAGGCTTTTGTTTATGCTAAATCGAAATCTGGAGGTTAATAACTATTGTACTGGTTGAAGACAAAATAAAAATTTAAGTATTATTATTATTATTATTATTATTATTATTATTATTATTATTATTATTATTATTATTATTATTATTATTATTATTATTATTCAGAAGATGAACTCTACCATATGGAATAAGCCCACAGGGGCCATTGACCTAAAACTGAAGCTTCCAAAGAATATTATGGTGTTCATTTGAAAGAAGTAACAGAGGGTAAAAGGAAACACAAAAAGAAGAGATCAGTTATTAGAATTAAAAATAAATTGACATATTAATAAACAGATAAAGATGTAAGTACATTATCAAAATAAAATGATAACCGCTCCAGGGTAGTAATGCACTGCAGCTGCTCGAAAAATGTGAACTGAAGTACATAGAAAACCGTAATTAATGTTGGAGTAAAATACGGTCAAATACTTGATCAAGTATTGCTTAGAGTTCTCTTCGCTCAAAAGCTTAGATTAAGTGAGCAAATCTTTTCACTTCGCTGGCAGTGAAGACCTTTTTTGGGCAAGCCTGAAACATGTGTGGATATTTGTTCGTCGAATAAAGCTCTTGCCATGGAATTAAACTTAATTATGTGAAAAAACCCTCGTTAAAAGATAAAGAAATTCTATCTCCTCTAAATCGTCGCTTGAGATTCCACCCTTCTTGTGATAATTCAGACATTTACAGGCACATGCACACGCAAGTGGACACGAAGTCACCGCCCTCCCTAAGAACACCGTTGTTGACAGGAAAAGACGAAGGGAAGACATCTACTCAAAATCATTGCGAAAAATCTCGCCGAATGAGCTAGGGGCTGCGACATTATTGCGAGGAATCTGTTGACGACTTCTGCAATCGTCTTCTCTCCCCCTCTTGATGGGCAACGACACGTTTCTTGACGTTTTCTTGGGAAACAGTTACGAGCGAACGAGTATCGATCACGACCTCCCATTCGGCGATTGTCTCGAGGATTTGCCATGCTGGGAAGGGCAAGAAAATGAATGACGTTCGTCGTTTTCCTTTCGTTCGTTTGGACAGGAACAAGACGCTTTTAGGGCAAGGAAGGAGAAGGCTGGGTCAGAAAAGGTCAACATGAGAGTTGCTTCTCTTTCTTTCCCTTTCCCCGGGAAATGCATTGAAAAGCGTTCAGATTTTAGTAAACTTTACTCACTTTTATTATTTGATTTATGTCAACTAAAGACCAATATACATGAACAAAGAGATCATATTGAAAACACAACAAGTATACCGTTTACTCATAACCCTTCAAGATCAGGATAAATAGAAAACAAATTACCAAGTTCTGGATGTAAAACGTTTACGACGAATTTAACCTTATAAATACAACCGCATTTTCAGTTAGTCAAAATAAAAAAAATAATAATAATAAATGATAATAAGGGTTGAGAAAATTTGGTAAAATAACACTTATATTCACGCTGGACATCTCTAAGAGATGGGGACAACCTAGAAAAACGAGCGAAAGTAAATGGTATAAACGGTATGGAAGGAAAGTTAAAAAGAACATTCACAGAATATAAATGCCAAGCTAAAGGTTTCCTCTGAGCAGTATGAAGAAATCTATAAAAAGAGTGAATTAAAATGGGAATTAAAAATTCACAAGAGTGGGTCGCAGGAAAGAATAAAGTATTTAAAAAAAATAAAAAAAAAAAACAAGGGACGAGATTTACTGTTTTTCCTAGCTCTTAGTGCTCTACAAAAAAAAAAAAAAAAAAATCAAAGGCAGTCATTGAACAGATTGCCGACTAATGAATCCGCAAATACTGAGTGAGAGCCTGAATCTAGGGTAGATATTTCATGTTTGTATGTTTTATTGATAAAGTAATCTAGACCCGAAATGCTCTGAAAAACTGGTTCCCTAATGGAATTTCTTTAAGTGTATTCTTTTGAGAATCATCAGAAACGTATCTTAATATTTTTAGCTATTTTTTGAGACCTGTGAGACACAGAAATGTCTCATAATAGGAGAGTTCTGTCACATTATATTAAGGAAGTCAGCTTCGTAAATGTGCTTTGAACACTAATGTATATTATTGTGTTGCTCGTTAACTATATCCCATTTTATTTTCATTTGTAAAAATAAAGATATAGTTACGAACTGTTATAGCCTCTCCTTATTTCTTGTTATCTAAAAGAAATTAAGTAGAAATATACATATTCCACTGTAAAAGTTTGAATGCTCGTTTAACAATTAAACAAACAGTCTAAAATAAAACAACATCTCGTTAGTTGAGTATGCTGAAAAAATGTTAAACTGTTATCCTAAGAATTCTATCACATCTCCTTACGTTGCCTGTTTGATACCAATGGAAGCCATAGAAAGGAACTTCTGTTGGTTCAACAGTCATTCGTTGGACTTCCCAACTGTTGGCCTAACTGTTGCTCAGGGCAACCCTTTCAAAGCAAGAGAGCATCAGTTTGGAGTAACTGAGAAGCTTGCTACTAGACACCCCCTGCTGTTAGGGCAGGATTTCTTACAGTGGAGAGACTCGCAAGTCCCTCTATGATGCATGACAGTAGTGCCCACAGAACCAAAGGAGAAATCCTTCCTCTACGCATGCCTAACAGAAGGCTCTCTACCAGTGCCAGATGGCCGTGCATCCATCGCAGAATGTGTGGATATAATCCCTGTACCCGACAGCAGTTCCACCCCGGAACCTATCCCCCTTCCTATATCTCCTCCTTACTAGCTAAATTTTGTGACTTATAATTTCCCTCCCATTTACTAAACTTATCTTAGCTAAAAATCCTCTTTTATTTACCATTGCTTTCTTTGTTTTGTCTCCTTTGCACTGTTATCAGTTGCAACGTCTTGTGTGTGGGTTAGCAAAAGCACTTTTTTCACACAAAGTTGTCTGATCATGTCTACCACAGTCCATGTATCATTATTGAATGGAATTGTATGTTATGATTCACCTAGCTAAGATGTAATGTTTAAGAGGCAAGTTTGCATTAAAGTTAAGAAATGGAAATGAAATCTTAACACTAATTTTGATATTGTGTTTGCTGTAAGTCACAGTTTATTGCCTACATGTTGAATTGTCTAAGGAAACCTTTGCACACAGATATGATTTGAGTTTAAGTCATATTCAAGATATATTAGATGAGAAAGAGAGACATGTTTATCAATCCGTAAAAAGCTCCTAGACGTTCGCACCCGAAAGGGGTGTGTAACGTCTTCATTTGTTGGAGAAGTGTTACAAACATCCTTTTGACCATTTGTTTTATGCTTTTTCCTTATTAATATTGAGATACGAATAAAATTAAATGTTAAAGAACTACAAAATATTTGTGTGAAGTTAACTGACGTTTCTCCCTCGCCACTCCATTAGTCCTTATGGCCACCCAGATGACAAATGGGCAGATGTTCCTCAAGTAGTTAAAAAACACCTTGCCAAATCTGATTATCAAACCCAGAAGGGGAGTTAGTACCTTTTCTCACACTTTAAAGAAAATCCCTTTGAGACTTCCCACCCTCCACATGTTAACCAGTCCCCAGTCAATTTTACCTGAGATTTATTCGAGGGAAAATTCTCCCCGCCTTGCTACCTGCAACCCCTACCTGTGGGTCACTTCCTTCACCTGTCCTGCACCTGCATTTCTGCCCCCATAACCTCGCCTCTCACGTCTAACCACCTCACTAGTGCTATCTGTATCCCTTGAACCTTTTACTGGCCGGCTCTCAATGACCTTTCAGTTACCTGCCAAGATTATCCGTGTGCCCTGAGAAAAGGACAATAGATGACCTCATTAAGAAGGAACTGTCAAAATATGACCACTGTCAACACCGATGTGGTATAAATACTGGCTGCGACGGGACAACCTTTGCTGGTGTACTCTGCAATGTCCCCCTGTCATGTATCCTGTTGGATAGGGACTCCGATCGAGGCCCCACTAGACGTCTCTGTGATGCTGTCACTTGGAAGGTGGTCCTCACCAAACCGCCTTGGACCCTGAGCACTGATGACTCTGTGATCCTGAAGCGCTCTTCTACTTCTCATCTAATTTCTCTATGGTGGGAAACTGTACTCAATGCTGCTTCCATGGTTGTTCCTGATATGAGAACTGTCTCTAATCTACCCAAGTCTTGTCCACGGACTAAGGTAAAGTGATTGGAAGGTGTTTGTCGGGCCTCACCGTTTTTGCCTTTTACTTGAATTTCCCACCTGTTCTCCTGTTCTCATATCCATTCCCTTTTGAATTCTCCCTCAGAGATTTCTCGTGATTTTGACTGTGGTGTTTTTGTTTTATATTACCAGTGTTAGTCTTACCTTTGCTTCGATGGTGGTGTTAAAAGTTCTGTGTTAAAGATCAGTGTTTTGTTGCCTGCTATTCAATTTTGCTTAAGTATTCCAATTTAACTGTCACTCATAATTCCCCTCACATGTTACAACACCCCCTGCATTGCAGATCCATGTTGCGAGTAATCTGTTGTGTGAAATCACCCGTAGATCAATGATGCCATCAACTTGCAAACATCATGTGCCATATCCGGTCAAGATGTTCCGGGTTTCTTAGTGTTAATACTCTCCTTGCCTGCAGTACCCCACCTTATACTTTTCAAGGATCCTACCCCTATTCTACGAAGTGTGTGAGCCTAGTCAGGCATAGATACTTAGTTTGCAGTAGCGTGGCACTCTTGTTTGTTGATTGTCATTTAGTACAGTAAATTTTTATAGTGCCATGGAGCTCTATTGATAGCTCCTATATAGATTTTATCCTCTGATACCTTTAGTGAATTATATGTTTTAGGTGGACACCCTAAGTTTACCTTCATCCTTCTTCAATTGATATTGAGTTGGGTTAATTTCACTAGAGCATTTTCCATTCTGATCACTGGAACGTGCCCCCCATCCCTAGTCAGTTGACGTTTCCAAAAGGTATTGCTGTGAACCATCCCTCAACCACCACAACTGCGCCTGTGGATATATATATATATATATATATATATATATATATATATATATATATATATATATATATATATATATATATATATATATATGTACATATATATATATATATATATATATATATATATATATATATATATATATATATATATATATATATGTGTGTGTGTGTGTGTGTGTGTGTGTGTGTGTGTGTGTGTGAATCATATGAGTCTGTTTTTTCAGCAGCTACTAAAGGAGATTTAACATAGCCATTACCCCGGGAAAGTTTCAACATGAAATTCCCGAATTTCTTGCGTAATGGGTTCCTCCTACGTCCCACATTCTGACTGCTACATAAATTCTTTCTCATTTTAAGCTGTTCTTTTTTCACAGCTCCCTTGCAGGTGAAGTTCTTTTTCTCGGAGAGATCAGTGGGTCGCATATTAATGGGTGTTGTGCTTAAGGCCGGTCTCATCTAAATTTTTGGATATATTTGCTCTACCATTTGTGGAAAGTTAGTCAGTCTAGTAGCTCTTGAGGAAAACTAGTTCACCAAAAGATTTTCCCAAAGGAAGCAAATCTTTGTTCTTTTACCATATGCCTCCCAAACAAAAAATATCGTTTGGGATACTTTTCTTCTTCTTTTGATGCGAATGACAAATGGAATATGTAATAACTACATTTTTTGTAAAGAAAATATATTTTTTCTCAGACAGTAGAAGTATTCAGCAAAAAAAATGGCAGGGTAATAACCATCTGTCTTCTTGCAACAATGATTAATCTTGCAAATTGCCTAATATTTCAGGTCGTATACCTGAAAGGTCTTTCCCTGAGTAAGGATCAGTAAGTCATACTCTAATGATCTCAGAGAATGGTGTAATACTGAAAGTGGATTTGGATCCAAATTTTACTTCAGATAATTCATCCCCTCATCTCTTAAGTTTTTAATAAAAAAAAAAGTTTCAGGATTTTCAGAACACCGTCAGGGCCTTAATCTATTTCCACTGCATCTTATTCTACACTTCAGCGTAACAGACACTAAGCTGTTTTCCAATAACCTCTGTTGAATTATTTGCTCTTTATCGTTTCGTGCATTACTTTGACTTTGATGTCAAAACAGCGGCAAATCACAGGAACGCTGTTATGTTCTTTAAATATGGGACCCAGAACGAACTCAGGGCCCATTATTATTATTATTATTATTATTATTATTATTATTATTATTATTATTATTATTATTATTATTATTATTATTATTATTGAGGAGATGAACCTAGTTATATGGAGCGTACCCACCACAAGGGGCCACTGACTCGAAATTCAGGCTTCCAAAGAATATGGTGTCTATTTGAAAGAAAGTAGAGATCAGTTATTAGAAAAGGAAACATAAATTAACAAATTAATAAATAGATAAAAATGTAAGTATATTGTTAAAATACAAGAATTACTTTAAGGTAGCAATGCTTTGCATTTTCGCTGCAACTTTTGAGGTTCTTCCAGTTGCACAACATCCTCAGTGAGATTGTGTCCCAATTCTTTTCGTATTTTCTATGAAGAGCAACTTCAGCATGGAATTGAATTAATTGCTATTTATGGTTGCCATAGTGGAAGTTCTGTTGCAAATGCAGATTACCAAGTTATAGTTATTCGTTCTTTTTCATAGAAATATTGATATCTTTACATCAACAGCAATAACGTCTTGGACAGTTTATCGATACTTATGCTTCAAAGTCTCGTAGAATCAATGACATAATTGCAATGTTGCATCGGAGGGCGAACGGATAACTCCTCACAATCAAGTCATTATTATTTATATTAGTAGGAGCAGCTCGATTCTTAGAACACTAGATAACTCCTCACAATCAAGTCATTATTATTTATATTAGTAGGAGCAGCTCGATTCTTAGAACACTATTCCAAGTTTTTTCACTAATTGTTTTTCTAACAGAACTCAAAAACTGTTGCCTTTTCAATTGAGGATATTGACATTCAAAAATAAGAGTTACACACTCACACACACACTCTGTGCCCGTGCTCACGTGTGTATATATAGCTTAGTCGTCTACCAGCCTCGAAAGCTCATGTATTAATTATCAAAATTTCCAGCACAAATTTGCCCAGTCTTGCACAGGTCGCATTCCTTTCGGAACCGGCGCACACGTTCGGGAATCCTCCCACATTTGGGTAATAAATCCGATGTACTGTAGTCAAACGAAGCGGAAAAGAAAATAAACGTCCATTACTCACTGCTATGAACAGGTATGAAACGGAAGGTCGCGTAACACTCACTTTAATTAGGTAAGAGAAAAAATCTCTGGGAATTCTTATCTAGAAAAGAGCTCAAAGCAATTTTTCTTCTTTTCATTTCGTTTTTGTCGCTGGAGAGAGAGAGAGAGAGAGAGAGAGAGAGATTGGTCCTGGTCTTCAGAAAGACTGTTTCATATTTATTGGTTGTCATTACGTACTCTATTTCGTCCTGATTCTATATGACTTACTTTTCCTCTCTCTCTCTCTCTCTGTCTCTCATCATATGAAAACAACTTAATTTTTTTTTCTCACTAACATGTTCGAAGGACACCTCTCCGCCAGTCACAACGCCCCGTCACTCCCCACCAACCAATCACAGGCCGGGAAAGCCGGGACAGGCTCGAGGAAGGAAAGGGGGGCGGTTGTGAGCCGGGCCTCTTGGACAGAATAGCGGTTATCAACTGAATGGGGGGTTTTGGGGGACGTCTGTTCTCCACGGAGGGGTTGCAACCCCTAGATCCCCGTGGGGGCCGGGTGTGGCGATCATCAGGAGGTCATGCCACTGGGGTATCTGGTCATGGGAAGGATGCCACAGTCGGAACCGGGGTTGGCACCCCCTTCACAGCTCCACCCTTGGAGGGAGCGACCGAAGGGGGAGCGCTGAAGGGGTGGAGGAGAACTGGGCACTAGCTATGTGCCCACATTTCTCGTTCACTAATTAATTTCACGTGCATTTTACGCGACGGTGGGCGCGATTTCTCTACGTGGCGTAGGGGATAGATGCCACCACTAAGTTGTGGCATGGGCTTCGCCCTGCCTCCTGGTTGAGTTAATAGTGGAAGCTCATTAGTAAAATAGTTAGTTGTGGTTGAGGTGGCGGGGTGGAAAGAGGTATGCGCGCAGGAGCAGCATCGGTGGTGAAGGCAGAGAGAGAGAGAGAGAGAGAGAGAGAGAGAGAGAGAGAGAGAGAGAGAGAGAGAGAGGGGGGGGAACTCTCTCATTCTGTATCATTCTGCTCTCTTTCTCCCCCTCTATCCATCCCCATATCCATCCCCCCCTTCTCTCTCTCTCTCTCTCTCTCTCTCTCTCTCTCTCTCTCTCTCTCTCTCTCTTTCATGAGTCCTGCTCTTCTTTTTTTTTTGTCTATGTAACTTTGATCATAATATGCGAAAGTTTTCTTTAGTTGAGAATGTACCTACCCTGATCTCTCTCTCTCTCTCTCTCTCTCTCTCTCTCTCTCTCTCTCTCTCTCTCTCTCTCTCTCTCTCTCTCTCTCTCTCTCCGCCCAGCCTTGATGGAAAATGACCATAGAATTTCACCCCAAAACTGGACGATATTTCCAGACATTTTTTTGTTGGAGACCAAAACTTTAAGCTCATATTTCTTCGTTAAAATGCAAATCCACCTTTATCAGATAAAGTCTCCCTCCCTTTATCCATCCCAGCAGCTTACCTGTCCGTCCCCTGTGGCCTACATTTTGGCATTTTGGGAAGAAGGTCCCGATCAACGAAACTAAGAACCCAACCCCACTTTTCTCTCAATGTCGACCTGATTCCTTGGCTAAAAACACCCAAATCGTGCTTTACTGCTTTGTCATCAAAAGATAAAGTTTTATAAAGTGGCAGAGGAATGAGGAGGGACGTGTAAATCGTAGAGGCGTTTACTGGGAAGACAAAGGAGGCAAAGGAACGTAGGGGAGAGCTTCGTTTGCGACCAAACAAACGAAAAAAGACGAATATTTCAAGCCATTTTTGTCCCGAAATGACCCAAAAGGGAGCCATGTCCACCTTTCGTTAAGTTTAGTAAGTTTACCACACGCGTTATGCATCCCCAGGAGATAATTTATGAATGTATTAATGATGAATAAAGATTTATGATTCATTCTGACCCACCCGGACCCTTCTTGGTTGAATGACTGACCTTTGAAAGGTCAAAAAAGAGAGGTCACAGGCCTATTCACCGTCTCATTGACGTCCTCACCTAGTGAGGGTCACATCGTCTAAAAAAAAAATATTTTTTTATCATCTTATGCTTTAACACCTAAATGCGATGATGAACTTTAATGTTTTACGAAATAACAAGAAGAAACCTTCAAATATGTATTTTTCGTGCGCAGGTGCGCGCATGAGGTCTCTTGCGCATGGAAATCCATAAATAAAAGATTAAGGAAAAGAAGTGATGACCCTCCAATGTTCGTAGAAAACGAGAAATGGCTTTAATCGCTAGCTAAGATAATGTTAAGACTTGGGGGAAACTTTTATAAGTGTGGGAAATTTGGGGTTAATTGTGGGAAATAAATGTGGGAAATGCTTTGAATAGATTGAGGATGGATGTGGGAAGAGGTTTTTGTTAAGTTTTGCAATAGAATTTGCGAGAAAATTTAGAAAACTTTACATAAAATCAACTTTCAGTGTCAGACTTGACCAAACTCCCCTCACTAGGCCCAGTTCCCTTGACATTTTTCATGAATTATGCACATGGTAGCTACTCAAATGCAGGGGATAGTAACAACGACTGTTAATTCTAATAATATAGGCAAGGCAATTCACTAAGAAGACACATTTATCTAAATACACCCAGATACTTTATTTGACTCTTTTTAAAATGTATATATAATATATAAATAAGCTCTTTCAGTATCAATAAACATCTATAGATAAGACAGATAGAAGCTGTGGAATAGAACAGTTCAGAGTTTGAGTTAAATCTCAACTGTAAGTTAGAGATGAATGATTCAAAGGTCGTTCTAAGCCTAAGAAACAAAACTTCCGCCATTTTCAGGCCCACCACAGTCAACTACTCAAGGTCAAAGGTCGAAGGTTAAACTGTAATCGTATAACCGGCAGCACCAAGTCACATTCATCTCCGTCGTGGTTTAATCTGGGTCTGTGGATAAAACTAAACCGCTCAGCAGCAGAGGATTTATCCATAGGTGTGGCTCCTCCTCTCACAGATGATAGGCTTGGGGTGGTGGCACGCCACATCGTGCCAGGTGATGCCGTCCTGGTAGAAGTAGTTTAGCACGGCAAGGCAGAACTCCTTCCCGTCCTCCCTGTTGTCTGGCTGAGGGATGCCGGCACTGTTGGGCAGAAGCACAAAGAGACAGTTAGCTACAAGTTTGAAACACCACCCTAGGCCTACCATGCTATGGACTGCCATGCTATGGCAAAGGGAACCCACCCTAGGCCTACCATGCTATGGCGCAGGAACAACACTACCTCGCTATGACGTCGGAGCACCACCCTAGGCCTAGCACATACACCATCTCTTTGACACCAAATCACCAAGGCACAGCCAGGTGCTAGCGGGCCTTACATCAGGGGTTTCCAGGGTATTCACAGCCACTTAAGGGGCTCACAAACCCTTAAAGGGTTTGTAGTAGTAAGGGCATTTTTACAAGGTTTTACTTCTTGGCCTGAGGGTTTTGA
>JANJGK010000046.1:4138642-4208642 GCA_039081455.1 Macrobrachium rosenbergii | reverse complement strand
ATTTCCTAAGTTTCTCCTTGTAACGTGCTTACAAAGTCGCATGTAATCTCACGAACTTTAACCTTCTTACTTGACACGTTAACTCACGACTCGCTGAATGCAAGAGAGAGAGAGAGAGAGAGAGAGAGGAGAGAGAGAGAGAGAGAGAGAGAGAGAGAGATCAACACTTTTGCTTCCAAAGTCGACACGACACTGGATGAATCTGGGAAGATTGACCAAAAGTCAAAACCGTCTGCCAAGTCATTTCGGGCATTGTTGAAATAGTTGAAATAGTTTTGGGAAAACTACACACACCGATTGTTCTGCGCTTTCGTCATACAATTCGACGGTACAGAATGAATTGGCAGATGTATTTCGATGGTATTCGGATGGATTTTATGGCTTAGAAGGTTCATTGTAGGTTGTTATCAGGTCTTCAAGTGTAATGCATCGGATTTTAACGAGCTGGTGTGACTGAAATTAGACTTACCTCATATAAACACCTGTTTCCGTCGTTTTAAAGCATAGACATCGCGAATGAGATTACACGGATACACAGGAACACACAGGAGACTAAATACATCAAGTACACTCTATAATACAACTGTATAAAGCAGCCAGGTTCGAAAATATAAATATAAACTAAGAGATTTTAACTCACCTCTGCGTTTGAGTGAGATTGGATGTACCTCATTTAAACACCCGTTTCCGTCGTTTTAAAGCACAGAAGAGGCTCAGTAAACTTACAGGAACATACAGGAGAATAAATACATCAAATACTCTGTATAATACAGCTGTGTAAAGAAGCAAAATGAGGAAATTAGTGGATAAACTTAGAGATTTCAACTCACCTCTGCGAGAATGTCTTTAGGTCTGCGTTCCCTCTCTGCATCACTCGTCTTTATATCTCACTCGTGGACCAACGGACAAGGTCAGGAAATTCTCCCTCCCTCTCTCTTTTATTTATATATACCTCCTCTCATTTTTTATATATTTTGTATTATGTATAAATTGTTCTCTCTCTCTCTCTCTCTCTCTCTCTCTCTCTCTCTCTCTCTCTCTCTCTCTCTCTCTCTCTCTCTCTCTCTCTCTATATATATATATATATATATATATATATATATATATATATATATATACATACATATATATATATATATATATATATATATATATATATATATATATATATATATATATATATATTATAACAGATTGGGTCTCTCTGGGAGAATGCAAGGGGGTTTTTCTGAATTTTTATTGCCAGAGGGGCCAAAGGAGAACACCAAGCTGTAACCAAAATGAAGGGAAAATTGAAGAACTCTTACCTTATTTTACCAATCTGATCAAAGAATGGAAGGTCGCCATGGGAAATGAGTCAACGGTTACGTTACAGTGAATTTATTTACACATGGAGCAGTCAAATGAAGCTTGAACTGAGGATCCATCAGGGAATCAAATCTAAAGAAAATGAAAATTACGGTGATGTGAATGGCATGTCTCAAATTGGAAAGCGTGATAAGGCTTGAATTAATTTCCGTGGGGGAATGCTATCCAGAGTTCCTTGGTTTCAGAGATGGCAGTATTCTTTAAGGATTTGATTCACAAGGCTGGGGTTCGACTGAGCAGAGCATGGCTGAACTTCTGGTGCCTGTAGATGTTTTGCTCTTAACATGTAACGGCTCAGCCGATCAACTTGATTAGTCGTCACCAGTGGGGGAGGTGGAAGGGCCTGACTGTACATGTTGCTGGTTTCATGCGGAGTGTGTGGGTGTGAGAGTCCAGGGCACACTCCTCCAAGTTGTTTTTGTTCAGATCGTAGGCCTCGGTTGATCTGCAAAAGTCACACAGCCAGCAAAGAGGGTGGAGAAAAATAGGTCTTATGGTTAAGTACTTAGAGGCTAAGTTCCTAGCTACCTCACAGCCTGGATGTGCCTATATCACTAGTGGATGGGTTCCTCTGTGGGACACATGATCGGGGGTGTCAAAAAGGGTTCTATTGTTCTCGCTTCCGCTCAGGTGAAGTGGGAAATGCTCTTTCTGAGTTCAAAATAAGCATTGACCCTACCTTCCCGCCAAGGCATCAGGCCTACCAGTCAAATAGAAGTGTTTTTATTCACAAATTCTAAATATTTCCTGGCTGGCTACGAGGGAGGAATGAAAATACATGAAAATATATATATACACAAGCACACACACACACACACACACATATATATATATATATATATATATATATATATATATATATATATATATATATATATATGATTATAATAACTTTTGTACGTGATTGATTTATCACATTACCACAGGTGAAAAATAGTTTCGACTTTATTTCCAAGCCTTCATGAATGGCTTGGAAATAGTATCGAAACCGGTCAGGACCTACACCCCATCTCTTATTCTTCACCTCTGGTAATGTGTGATATATATATATATATATATATATATATATATATATATATATATATATATATATATATATTTTTATATATATATATATATATATATATATATATATATATATATATATATATATATATATATATATATATATATATAAAACCAGGCGGCGTGGAAGTAGACAGCATGAAACATAATTCACTTTATTCCTTATACAGCGACGTTTCGAGACCAATGTCTCATCATCCAGATCTTTGATTTTAGCCTGGATGATGAGACATTGGTTTCGAAACGTCGCTGTATAAGGAATAAAGTGAATTATGTTTCATGCTGTCTATTTCCACGCCGCCTGGTTTTGTACTGCTGAGGGATAGCCTCACCGTCACGTTGAATTATATATATATATACATACATATATATATATATATATGTATATATATATATATATATATATATATATATATATGTACTGCATATATGTATATATATATATATATATATATATATATATATATATATATATATATATATATATATCTCCATATATATATATGTATACACACATATATATATATATATATATATATATATATATATATATATATATATATATATATATATATATATATGTGTGTGTGTGTGTGTGTGTGTGTGTATGTATATATATATATATATATATATATATATATATATATATATATATATATACATTTATATATATATATATATATATATATATATATATATATGTATATATATATATATATATATATATATATATATATATATATATATATATATATATGTAAAATTATTTATATATTTCTCGCTCTCTCTCTCTCTGTTGGTCATTTAACTGCTTTGGACCACCACCCCTCATCCCTAACTGAGACAGAAAATCGTAGGGGTAGGGGGACCTAGCAACCTCAACCCCCAAACACACCCCCACAAAGCATAAAGACGAATAAATTAAAATTAATTTGGAAGGAAGCCAAATCAGACCACAAAACTCATTCATCATTTGAGTGAGATTTCACATTTTCCCTCAGTCGAAAGGCCTTTTAAATAGATCCCCAGGCCGTAATATAATCTGAATTAAGCCTGAATTTAACCTGAATTCTACCTGAATTTAACCCGAATTCAACCTGATTTTAACCTTAATTCGACCTGACTTTAACCTGAATTCAACCTGAATTCTACCTGAATTTAACCTTAATTAAACCGGAATTTAACCTGAATTCAACATGGGTTTAACTTAAATTTACACTTAATTTCACCTGAATTTGACATCAATTCAACCTAAATTTAGCCTGATTTAAACCTGGATTTACCCAGAATTTTACATGAATTTAACCAGAATTTAACCTGGATTCAAACTGAATTTACCCTGAATTCAACCTGAATTTATCGTGAATACAAGCTGAATTTAACCTGAATTCTACCAAAATTTAATCTCTCACCCTAAACCCAACCTAACTTATTTATCTTGAATTCAACCTGAATTTAACTTCCTAACCTAACTTGAATTCAACCCGAATATAACCTGAACATGACCTGAATTTAACCTGAAGTCAACGAGAATTTAAAATGAAGTTAACCTGAATTCAATGGAAATTCAATCCGAATTTAACCTAAATTTAACCTGAAATTACCCTGAATTCTACCTGAATTTAATCGGAATTTAACCTGTTTTTCATAAAGAGAGAGAGAGAGAGAGAGAGAGAGAGAGAGAGAGAGAGAGAGAGAGAGAGAGAGACATGGTTGTTTTTAAATCAAATATTTATTTATTAATTTTGTCAGTTTGAGAGAGAGAGAGAGAGAGAGAGAGAGAGAGAGAGAGAGAGAGAGAGAGAGAGAGAGAGAGAGAGAGAGAGAGAGACATATTTTCCGTTTTTGTTGTTTAGAATTACATATTATATATTAATTTCGTCGCCTTGATAAAAGGATATATAAACCAGGAGAGAGAGAGAGAGAGAGAGAGAGAGAGAGAGAGAGAGAGAGAGAGATTATCATACTTCATCAGGGTGGGGTCAGTGAGGAATTTTTGAAGAGTGTCAAGTCACTGTGATATCTGTAAGAACTTCCTTCTCAAGTGGTTTTTATTAGTTATTTTTGGAGTAAATGAATTTGCTGCGCTCTCCCTCTCTCTCTCTCTCTTACTCTAATCATTTTTGCAAGCTAACGAATTTGATTGATAAAAAAATATTTTGTGGACATAAGGATATCATTATGAAGCTGAGATATCGATTTACATTCTCCCTCTCTTTATTTTATAATTTTCATAATCTGTCTAATTTTATTGATATATCAATATTTTGTGGCCATAAGAACATTGATTTTTCCTTGAGTGGTCGTTGGTTGCGCTAGGTGACTTTGGTGCAATTTCACGGTAATATATTCTACTCTTTGCTTTTTTATACATATCAGATAAATCGTTTCTTTCTCTCTTTATGTCTCTGTCTCTGTCTCAATCAGTTTATTTATCATCAGTGAAAAGAAGAAAAAAAAAAAAACAGACAAATTTAATAGGTTTACAGACCTGGACCAGACCAGTATCTCTTCTGAATGAAAGGTCCTGAACAGAGTCCTACTTAAGGGCAGGGCCCCTGCATCCTAGGACATATGCCCGCAGGGAATTGGGCAGTAGGATTCCTACCCACGAGTGCCTGCAGGACTTCCTGTGTGCCGCAAAGGGCAGGAGAAGCCTTTGAGATCTTCCAGGATCTTGGAAAGGTTGGTGAGGTTTGCAAAACTTCAGAAGAGATCGTCGGCAGAGGTTGGAGGACATCCAGAATGAGGTTTCTGAGACTATGAGGCTGATTTTGGAGGCTCCTAGATGGGCAAGAATATGTCTTCTGAGGTTAGAGACACAACTCCAGAGGTCCTTTATTCCTCCGCACGCCGTTGGACTGTGGAACAGTCTCCCTATTGAGGACGTCGTGCAATTGGAACTTCGGAAGTTCAAGCGAAGACGCAATGCATTACTACCCTAAAACAATTCTCCTTGTGTTCTAATCATTTGTTTATATTTTTATCTATTTACTCATTAATTTGTTAAGCTATTTTTTCTTTTTTACTAACTGATATCTCTTCTTTCTTTAATTCCTGTTGTCTTCTGTAACTTCTTTCAAATGAACACCATAATATTCTTTGGAAGCTTCTTGAATTTTAAGTCAATTGTCCCAGTGGTGGGCTTGTTCCTTATGAATAATAATAATAATAATAATAATAATAATAATAATAATAATAATAATAATAATAATAATAATAATAATGATAATAATAATAAACAAAATGCACAGCACCCAAAATTACAACAGCATTGAACAGTAAAAGAAAATCATAACAAATATCAGCGGAAAATAAGATTACTCAAAAACCTGCAAAGATAGATGTGCTGAAATTTGAATATATGAATCAAGTTACAATATATACCATATAAAGGGTAAATATTATATCAGTAGACACGTATTGAAACTGGGCCTATAAATGCCCAATTTCACAGTAATCGGTGTTCCAATTTGATTAAATTGTCAGAAAAAAGGTCCCGTGATTATCTATCTATTTTGATCAATTTTTGTAAATTTATTTTCAAAATTTGTTTACTGAAGAAATTAAATAACATTCTCACGTAAGGAATTTGAATCTTAAATAAAGTAGATAAATAGATATATTTATAGATAACTGATATATTAATGGAAAAATTAATTGATTTAGAGATGTACAGATAGACTGAGAGATAAATAAATAGATTTATAGATAAAATAGCCGATAATTACAGAAAAAATTAAGACAGAAGTAAATAAACTGACAGCCGTTACATAGCCAACGCCATTCACTTATAACAGTGATCGAATGCATCACTGAGCAATGTGTCTTAGATTTTCGTGAATTTAATGTATAAAATATGATGTCTTTAAATTTATCGATTAACTAAATATTAAACATGCATTAGATTTAAGTTTAATCGTAATTTGATGCTTTCAATTGGTTTAATATATATTTTTAGAGACGTTCAGATCGAAATAAATCAATTCGGAGCCGTTGCATAGACGGCGCCTTTCAATTCTAACAGCAATGGAACGAGTGTTGAGTAATCTGTCTTAGATGTTCGTGAATTTAATGTATGAAATATGTCTTTATATTTAGATTTAGCGACAAATTAAATATTAACTACACATTAAAGTACATTTTAATGGATATTTGTACTTTTATTAGTTCCATGAATTGATAGAATAACTAGTGAGAAGCTGTGGAACGATAGCTTGACTGGGGGGCTGGCCAGGGTTTGTAAGGGATGTCTGAGTGAGGAAAAAGTCCTTGAGGAATGAGTGAGAGGGGAAGTTTAGGTGAGCAAGGGTGACTGAGAATGGTAGAGACAAAGGAACACTAATTAAACCAGAGAGGTGACATGGTGGCATTTGAACTGAGAGTGACAGATGGAAAACCTTGCATTTGGCAGACATGGCTTAGAAACAGATTGACTTACATGAATGAGAGGTCTAGTCCAGAGTTTGAGGATTTGAACTATGCTTATATTAGATTATTCTGGTGGGTGTGGAACTTCTTTGGTGTAAAAATGGGCCAGAGAATATTGTGTTTTGTATATACGGATATTTAATATCTCCCTGGATAAGTGACAGAGAAATGGGAATGTCGCAGGCACAAAGTTGACAGATAAGAAATCGATGGTGAATAGTTGCATCTTGCAAACAATACAGTATTGACTAGGAGTAGTAGAACAAAATCTGCAAAAACTGTTGAGAGAATAGGTGAACAGAAGTTTGTTTGTCTAGGTAAAGTTGACAGATAAGAAATCGATGGTGAATAGTTGCATCTTGCAAACAATGCAGTATTGAATAGGAGTAGTAGAACAAAATCTGCAAAAACTGTTGAGAGAAAATGTGAACAGAAGTGTGTTTGTCTGGGTAAACTGATTCCAGGATGAGTAACCAAGGCATTTTGATATAGATTACACACTGAGGATATAAGATTGCAGCATGACGAGAGATGAGCTGTTAACACAAGTTATGCTATGCTCATCCCGAACATAATTTAGAAGTCTGAAAGAGAAAAACAAAATACAAAAAGAAAACAGGAAACTCATGCGAAACGCGAATCAAGGTATTTCGAAAGTCGAAAATGAAAACAAACAGTTTGTTCTCTTTTGCAGAACAAGAGATTAAAGCTGAATTTGCTGCTGTGTTCCAGATGCTGCAATTGCATCGATGTCCACCCATTTGGCCTCGTAGAAGGTATGATCATAGGGGGAGAAATATGAAGATTACAAAGGCATCTTCCGCCTCCATCTTCTCCGTTGTCGTGATGATAATGTTACAGAAATGTCTGTGAAATATGGTACGTTTGCTGACAAATGAGGTCACCAACAGACACCTACACGACACGCAAACATACAAGGAGTTTTAACGATTTGCCCAGAAGCAGCTGTCACTTTGTTGCGTGCATCAAATAAAATTGCTAAAAACAGAAATCGAAATTTAAGTGTCTGCATCAATTCCAGCATAGCTGGTGCTCGTTGTTTGTAGCGAGAATGAAAGAGATGCAACGGCAATTACTTCTTATGGTACAGTGAGCTCGATGAAATATCCGTCAGTGATCTTTCTGACGCAAGTGTCTGAGCAATTACGCACGCGAACGCGCGCAACCACGTTTTATTTGGAGGACACACATAGGGGGATTTTATGATAAAACCTTTTAGAGAAATTTAGAACAGCATTGTCTGTCTATTCGTGTGTGCGTGTGCTTGTAAAATGTAGTATAGTATTCTCGCATATCAGCGTAAGACACAGGTTCGGACATCATGTGATATGTGTGGCTATTGTTTATATATGTATATATATACATACTTGTGTGTATATGTGTGCAAGAGAGAGAGAAAGAGAGAGGCTCTCTGGCTGGAAAATAAAGCTATTTGAAATACCATAAAATTAATATGTTGCTTTCTAAGTGCGGGCCTTTTAATGCTTTTATTCTAGGTTAGAATTCGGCGTCAGCATTTAACGTTAAGTGGATGCTAATGATCTGGAACAGTTAATGACCTTTAGGCTTCGGAAGCCTTTTGGAAAATATGGAAGGAAGGTCGACCATCCGTGGAAGAAAAGTCTCTCTCTCTCTTTATATATATATATATATATATATATATATATATATATATATATATATATATATATATATATATATATATATATTGAAAAACGGTAACACTCATCCATTTCACAAAGTAATTAAGGAAGCTTATCAGATCACCATAATTGTATTTATCTCATACAAACAATCCCAGCGGCCGCTGCAATAACAAAGATTACAAATAAATATTAATTATTAATGAGACCCCTTTATAAGGACAATGCATTCGATTCACATAAAACTTTCAGCTAGCTGCGTTATAATGAACTTGATTCCCTCCCACGAATTTTATTTTCATATCACTTTTTTTTTATTGTTGATTTAAGTTCGAGAGAAGTTGCTATGCAATGAAACAATTCACGTTGTATTTGACTAATCTATTTAGATTTTTATCTGTTTATTGATCAATTTAGTTTTTATCTTTTCCTTTATTAATAATTGATATCTTCTTTCTGCTTTTCTTATTACCGTCTGTTACTTCATTCAAATGAACACCATAATATTCTTTGGCAGCTTCAATTTCAGGTCACTGGCCCCTGTGGGCTTGTTTCATATGAATAGGAATTTATCTTCTGAATAATAATAATAATAATAATAATAATAATAATAATAATAATAATAATAATAATAATAATAATAATAATAATAAGACTTTAATTCTAACAATTTTTATTTATTATATTTATTTAAACAGTATATTTTTTCCATATCTTTACACCAATAGTTACTGTACTAATATTAGTTTGACATAAACATGGAGATGTTCATAGATATAATGTGAGAAAATATTTATAAAGTTATTATAGACTTAATGGATGTTTCATCAAACGTTTTATTAAGATCTGTTATTTTTTTAACCTAAACATTTTTATTGGATGGGTTGACGTTTGTAGCTGTTGCAACGTTGGTTGATAAAGATCAATAAAGAAATATTTTGGCGAATGGCGTAGTAATTATGGTAGGAGATAGTGTCATAATTAGAGGAAGAATAGGGACTAAGTGGAGTATGTAGCCTTCCGGTAATTGTGTAGAGGTTGACACTAATCTACAGAAGCGAACAAAGCTACTGATTTCCTTAGTGCACTGTTGCTAGCAGCACTGGTTCGCAGTGCGATCCAGAAACAAATGGCGTGAGATTCAAGGAAACCTCAGGTAGGTCTGAGCAAGTGAATTAAATTAGGTGTTACCAATAAGACAAGAAAGACGTAAGCTTTACAAATACGAAAACATTTCCATGACTCGCCCATTTCATGGTTATCAACATGATATGGTTTGTTATTAAGTGGAAGCATGAAATTTTATATGTAGAAGTAAGCGCCTGTGAAAGAAATTTGTTGATATCCGTCTTGAAAATTAGGTGGCAGTGCGCGCTTGCGATTGTAAATAAATATGTGGAAAGATCGATTGTTTTGTTAAATCACTCGTTGACATTTCATCATGCCGGAATGGAATGTAAAATTTAGGCCAAAAGCCAAGCGCTGGGGCCTGTGATGAGGTTACTGAGCACTGAAAGGGAAATTGACAGTAGAAAGGTTTCAAAGGTGTAACGGGGAAAACCTTTTTTCAGTTGCACTATGAAACAATTGTTAGGAGAGGGTGGAAAGTTAGATGGAAGAAAGAGAATATGAACGGAGGCACAGAAAAAGGAATGAAAGGGGTTGCAGCTAGGGGCCGAAGGAACGCTGCAAAGTAATCCCTACACAAATTGCAAAGTCACTTTTGCCTAGGCTGGTATCCTGTCAATTCGCTAGAATAAAAAAAAAATTAAAATTTGTTAACATTATCAACCACGAAAACTTTAATTCTTGCAACGACTCCAACGATGTACTGCTTAATTTTCCCTAAGAGGCTCCTTTCAGCGTTTTTGCAAGGTTATCTAAACACAAGAACAGAAATACACTCACCCAGGTGTGTTGGGGCAAACCGTTAAACCCTGTCCATGCGACTTGGAACTTCTGACGATGGGGAAACTTCGCTCTTTATTGATTGGTCTTTATCACAAACACGTTGCTCTTATGACCTCAGTGCATTCCTCTCCTAAGAATCCTAGATAAAAGTTGCTAAATTATTAAAATCGTTTAAAGTTATCGATATACGAGTGATTACGTTTCATCCCCCAGAAACAAAGTGACCGTTGCCCATTAACGAAAATTATAAAAAGGAGAATTTCGACGAAATGTTATTCAACATCTTCGATATTCACCGGTTATAACCTTAGCAAAATCTGTATAACTGAATTCGAATTTCATTTGAATCTATAGAAATTAGCAAAGAAAACAAAACTGAAAAAGAATTCACTGTAATTTCATTGAACTTCTTTGGTTTAGGTGGCATAGCAAAGTTTCAATTCTTATTTTGCTCGATCTTGTCTGCATTTTGTGTCAAGAGTTAACTATAGTTTACAGATTGTTATCATTACTGTTTAGAAGATAAAGAATCCTATTCATATGGGGCCAAAGGGGCCATTGACCTGAAATTCAAGCTCACGAAGAATATTATGGCGTTCATTCGAAAGAAGTGACAGAATGTAATGGAAAATACAGAGAGGAGAACAGTTATTTAAAAAAAAACATATAAATTGCAAGTTAATAAACGGATAAATAAATGAAAATGTATGCACATTGTCAAAATACAAGAATTGTATTAGGGTAGTAATTTATTGCATCTTCGCTTGAACTTCTGGAGTGCCAATTGCACAAAGTTCCAAATGAACCTCTCAGTGAAATGATCTTATGGGGAGTGAAAAATCAGAACTTGAAATGACAACTTTCTCTGTTTGTCTTTCCCAGCTCGGTCATTTAACGACAAGGGGACAGCTCATAGTAGTTTCATATCCCATCTCCAACACATCATTCGTCCAAAGGTTGAAAATGTCATTTATCACAGAATCAACTGATTTGGTGCAATCTGTTGATGCGAGCGTTGGCCTGCCACAGACCAGACAAAAGTATAAAAGCATCTAATCATTTTGAAACGAAACCATCAATATGAAGCGCATATTTCATACACAGGTGAATGACTGTTATATGTTCCAGTTCAATAGCTGTTGAAATTTATTTATAAATATGATTAATATACTCTTTGCAATTGCATGTGCCCCACTAAATTTACTCATCCAGTGTATGCATGGAAATTGAATCTCAGACGTTCATGCATTGCATATAATAACATGCAGGCAAAAATATTTACATTACTAGGACAACAATTTTATTCAAAATGACTCGTCCCTGTCCCCTATCATCTCTCTCTCTCTCTCTCTCTCTCTCTCTCTCTCTCTCTCTCTCTCTCTCTCTCTCTCTCTCTCTCTCTCACGCACGCACACACACACACACACACACACACACACACACACACACACGCACACTCGCGCGCGCGCACATTAACGCAAAAACAGGAACCTTGAACACACAAAGGGTCACATAAACAAATGAACTAAAACTTTGGGACATTTTAGTTAAAAGAACAAAAAAAAAAAAAAAAAAGTCCAGATAACATAAATAACGAAATGATACAGAAATATGACAATGATGTCACTCGCTTATATAATATTTAATAAGGACAGTCGTTTTAGGCTTGCCGCTTATAGAAATAAAAAATTACAGATATATTCACATATTTTTCCGCATAATATCAGTAGACCAATTTGAAGAGTACATTTTCATGTCAGATGTCAATTATAGGCATAAAAAGAGTTGTGATTTCATTGATATCTAAGTAAGACCCCTTCCCTTAGCAAACGAACAGGACACGCAAATATCGACGCCTCAAATGAGAAAACTTGCAGCTTAAAAAGAGTAGTTATTATTCCTGTTTATTTTAAATTGAGGAAATTTCACAAGTCGTCAGAGCATGAAATGACAACATTAAATGGGACAGAGGAACTTTTATAATTATCATCCATCGCTCATCACTTCTTTTGTTATTTAAAGTATATTATGAAGGCGTCAGACGTTCTTGCGTTGCAATGGCAATGCCTGCGAAGAGTGGAGAGTGTAAATATTTACACCTTTTTAATATTTTAAAAAATAAGTATTTTCAGGTGGTACCACCTGTTCAAAAAAGCGAATATTGACGGAGTAGCCTTTTATTTCTTAGTAAAATCTGGGTAATGGCTATTTTCATATGACATTTCTGATCAGACAATAGGAAATTCTTACACTATAAATGATAATGTACATCAACTATCAATCCGTAATTCTTATTGCAAAATGAATGGTTTATGTGTGATTTCTCACGCATATAGTCCCCCCCCCTTTTTTTTTACAAGAAATTCAGATTAAAAAAGTTAATAATTAGGTCATAATACACTTCGCTTTCTAATACGGCATATAAAACCCACAATTTCGTCATTTGATAATCTACTTAAGACGCTTAAGCTATTAATACCTTTTGTGTAATTTCTGTCCTGTCATTAACGTTTGTGTTTCAAATCTAAACGCCATTTCAATGAAATATAATTAAATCCTTCCGTATTCTATGTAATGAAATTATCAAATCCCTTTCAACTGAACGAATGTCAGAGGCTTACGATTGACTAAATAAAGTCATTCACATTCTAATCCTCTGAGTTATAATATAAAAGAATAAGATGTACGTAAACGAGCTACAACGTAACTCTGGAGAAGAAAACAATTACTATTATTATAATTATAATTATTATCATTATTATTATTTAGGTAATAGACTCTTTATATATATACTGTATATATATATATATATATATATATATATATATATATATATATATACAGTATATATATATATATATATATATATATACTGTATATATATATATATATATATATAATCAACACACAATCACGTGTGAAATAGAAATAAATTTCTGACTCACACCAGGATCCAACCCAGGTCTTTCAATTGAAAGGCAAGGGCGCTGCCCACTAGGCCATACAAGACCTGGAGTGAGTCAGAAATTTATATATATATATATATATATATATATATATATATATATATACATATATATATATATATATGAATGTCTTTTATGGCAATACCGCATGGTAATATGAATATAAGAAGGCCCGTAAAACACTATTTGAACGTTGCAACCATGTATTTCGAGCCCTTCCTTCTGTGCTCCTGTTCACTGGTAAAATATGGACAGATGAAATGTTACAGGAGTATATATACAAAGCATATGTAGGTGTGGCACTAAGTCTTCGATGGTATGCAGGTGACCGTTCCCAAGAAAGAGGGAAAATAAACAATTCCCTAGTGGTTTTTGGCCTCATTAACTCCTGTTTTGCGATTCGTCTGGTGGTCGTGTTACCTGTATATATATATATATATATATATATATATATATATATATATATATATATATATATATATATATATATATATATATATATATATATATATATGTATATACATATATATATATATATATATATATATATATATATATATATATATATATACGTATATATATACATATATATATATATATACATACATACATACATTTGCATTCTTTAATTTGTTCATAATTAACTCTCCTCTTTTGGGTGGGTTTTCTGTGAATTTTGTTATGGAAAGGAGTGTCTTCAATTCTGTTTGCCTCCTAGAGATGGTACATATGAGTTTTGCAAGAACAAAGCCAACAACAGCAACAACAACAGCAATAATAATAATAATAATAATAATAATAATAATAATAATAATAATAATAATAAACACTGAGGACCACCATCAGAAGCTGTGATATCCTGGTGGATAGCAACAAATTTCGAAGAATCACTAAGAACCCTGTCGACGCGATCAGGCAGGAGGCGAACAGGATCATAGAGACGGTCAACGCCACCTCTAACGCTCTTCACTTACCACCAGTCACGGGAGACTATGACCTGGGGTACATCTACGGGAATGTCAAAACACACAAGAGAGGTAACCCCTTGCGCACAACCACCAGTCAGATTCCTGCCCTGACGTACCAGTTGGCTAAGAGACTCGGTGCCATCCTAACCCCTTGCATCCCGGGCAGCCACAGCCTGAAATCGTCAGCAGAATTCTGGAGGTCCTAAGAGCGGCACCCCCTGGTGGATGTATTGCTTCGATGGATGTAGAGTCCCTCTTCACCAACATCCCCGTCGATGGGACCATCCAGATGATCTTGGACCGTGTGTATAGGGACCCCACCACCTCATCCCTGAATATCCCTGAGCATGCCCTCCGCACCCTCCTGGAAATATACACCAAAAAGTCCCCTTCCTCCAACCATCGAGGTCATATATACATCCAGATGGATGGGATGGCGATGGATTCTCCCCTTGGAGTCCTCTTCACCAATATCTGTATGGGCACTGTGGAACAAAGGGTATTCAAAAACATAGACCAGCCAAGGATGTACGTGCTCTACATCGATGATACCTTCATCAGCGCCAATTCACAAGAGAGATGAGAACCTGAGGCGTGCTTTCCATAACCATAGCTGCCTCAGCTTCACCACTGAACATAGCCAAAACCGTTTCCTCCCCTTCCTTGACATCCTTATGGAGCAGAGAGGGGCATCTTTCTCTACGAAGGTGTACACAAAGTGGACGAACCTGGCCATGTGCGTATGAACAGGTGAGCGAGTGCCCCAAGAGGTATAAGCGCTCCACCATCAGCGCTTATGTGAGGAGGGTCCTCTCACACTGCTCCTCCTGGAATGGCACACTCAAAGAAATGGAGCATGTAACCCAGACCCTCCTCAACAATGGACACCAAAACCGAAATATAGAAGAGTTTATGAAGGTGAACATCGATAAATGGTACCGGCAGGAACATGAACTTATAGGGCTCTTCTATAAAGGACAGTTTCATCATAAATATAAAGAAGATGAGCGTTCCCTCAAGAACATCATCGAGGATAATGTCTGCCCTGTTGACCCCAGTAAGAATATTCATCTGGTCATTTATTACAAGAGCAAAAAGACGAGCCTGGTGATGTGTAACAATCCAACCCCCACTCAGCAAGACCCTTGAAGAAAACCAATGTGGTATACCGGTACTCATGCCCCATCCAAGGATACCTCAGTTCTTACATCGGTATGACCACCATGCATTTCTCCAAGAGGATTTCCTGCCATGCCCAAGAGGAAGCTATCTTTAACCATGACCAGAGAATTACAAGAAAAGATACAATCACAAATATGGAAATAGTTGACCAAACTATGGACCACCACCGCCTGTGCCTCTTGTGAGCGTAGCGTTGCACATTACGCAGGAAACCTTTCTCCTCCCCACGGCCGCCAGGAGACCTGCACCGAGTTACCCCCATTGCGAAAAAGTGAATAAAAACTCCGCATCTGAGGATCGAAATTCCCCCATTCATCCCCAGCACTAGAATGCTGCTCGCACGCAAGATGCGCCCCAAACATCAACGTGGGAGAGAAGGCTCTGCCCGAGATGACCTACCCCAGGCAGCCAATCATAGTTCAGCACCCGATCAAAAGGCGCCCGCCCCCCCTCCATAAATACCGACCCAAGCGCCTTGTTTCTCCAGATCCTTCTCAACCATGTCCAGAGGATGACCAGCGAGATGGTTGAAACTTGTCGACAGTACCACAACCTGAGGTAGAAGAACCAGAATCCAGACCACGGAGGATTCCACGGATTTCTGATTGAATATTTCAATAAAGACTTCCCGCATTCCACACTCTATCCTTTTTCCAATATGAATATTGGCCAGTTGCTGACCAACATCGCTGAGCCTGAAAAGCGAATTATAAGGAAAATAGAAAATATCCTATATAAGATAAATTCGCATTATACTGCCGTCCTTTTCAATAATAATAATAATAATAATAATAATAATTGTTAATATTTATTATTATAATTATTATTATCATCATACGAGCAGCGTCCTTACTAAAAAGTCATAGGAAGCGAACTCTAAGATTGGCTCCGGTTAGTAACATGAGCCAACAAAGAAAAAAAAATAACACGCAAGGGACACGATTGATGATGCATAAACATCTCGTAAAAAGACGATTCTTAATACCATAACAGTTGAGAAGAGAAGAGAGATTTTCCTTCTTAGGTGAGTCTGCTATAGTACAGGGTAGATTCCACCCCCCGCACAAGTTTTGTCATTACCGGAGCCTTGAATAGTCAGGCGTCTACTGGAATTAGATCTGAGTAAGAGATGGAAGACCTCACATTTAAGCGCTTCCAAAAACAAAGGGCGCCGCTCTGTTACCAAGGCTCTAACGAAGCGTCTGCAGTATATATTCGCCTTTGTTCTTGGAGAGCCTCTCTCTCTCTCTCTCTCTCTCTCTCTCTCTCTCTCTCTCTCTCTCTCTCTCTCTCTCTCTCTTATAAATGATTGTTGTTAATGTGTTTTCCTTGTGTGCGAGGGCGCATGGGGAGGGGGAGTGGACCCGGAGGTGCGGGGGGACGGGGAGTAATCCAACGGTCAATCGTATGTTTGATCAGTCCCGTTTCGACTTAACATTTCCCAATATTCTGCAAATGCCTTATGAGATCTCAAAGGCTTTTGTCGCTAGTTAAATAATGCCTTTGCTTCTTTTCTTTTAATGTTTTTCTCTCAAGTCTTTTACCAGTTATGGGTTTGGTAGGGGCGGGGCCCCCTCACGTGACCAGGTAGTCACCTCGCCAATAAACTTGACTTTCAAATGAAATGAGAGTTATTTGCTTTGCACTGATTTATTTAGTAGAAGACGCGTGATTCCGGTATAATAATTTTTGTAATCGTCTTTTTCATCAGAAAAAAAAACCTTTATTCCCCTGAATTACAGACTTATTGATATCTTTATTCGCAAGCCAATTGTTATTTGTTTTTGTATTTTCTCAAGATTGTGACAGTATTTGTTCATTCGTTTACCTATTTCCTGGAAGAACGTACTGAAATTCAAAAGCTTTGATTTATATAATAATAATAATAATAATAATAATAATAATAATAATAATAATAATAATAATAATAATAATAATAATAATTATTATTATTATTATTATTATTATTATTATTATTATTATTATTATTATTATTATTATTATTATTATTATTATTATTATTATTATTCAGAGTGTGGAGTTAACTGTCATGAAATGAAGTACTGAAATGTACCGGTTGATAGTGAATGTCGCTGAATTGTCAACTTATCATCTGGAACATCCTAAGATTGAACGCAAAATGAAGCTGAATAAAACACATGTGAAATCAGAAGAGATAAAACTACTAACGCTTTATCATTTTATCTACAACATCAGCAAATTTTCAAGAACTCAGAGGATTTTTTGTTTTTAATTTTTATTGTAAAAATTAAAGTTAAAAAAAATTCAGGTCAGGGGCACTGAAAAGAATCTGCATCCATATCCTTTTCAGAAGTGAATTTTGAAATGAAATATGAATTTCTGTCACTCAGTAACTGAGCTATTCCTCTTTTTCTCACGCAGTAAAACCATACTTTAATTGATTTGTGTATATCATTAAAAACTGACACGGTAGATCTTGAAGTCTCTCTCTCTCTCTCTCTCTCTCTCTCTCTCTCTCTCTCTCTCTCTCTCTCTCTCTCTCTTACTATATGTCAATTTATCTGCCTGTGTTACCAGCATTTAGAGGTTATATGGACTATGATCTATATAACCTCTATAGGAACCATCCGATCGAATGGGTAAGTAGGCCTTTGACATTTGGCCCCAAGTAGTCGCCTCCAGATCTACAGGCTTAGACAAACAGGCTTCGTCTTCAGTAATACTGCAACATTGTCACCAGAGCCTTCCATGACATTTGTTTTATATCTCTTCTCTGTTCGTGTCATCTCCCATCGCTTTCCAAACATTTATTTGGCATGAATATAGTTTGCATATATGCTGGAAAATTCGACCTTTCTTCTAATTATCTTTTTCATTATTACATCATCAATATCAGAATATTTTATTGAATTTTTTTCACCCAAATGTGCGAAGTGTTTATAACTGTGTAAGTGTGTTTCTTTTATTGTGATATATATATATATATATATATATATATATATATATATATATATATATATATATATATATATGTATATATACAGTATATATATATATATATATATATATATATATATATATATATATATGTATATATACAGTATATATATATATATATATATATATATATATATATATATATATATATATATATATATATATATATATATTCGCTGTTCTCTCTCCAGCTATTATCTAAGGGTCTAGATTTCGTAAGGCAGTCAAAAGAGGTGGGGGGAGGGCGGGGGCCGAGTAGTAATGGATGCCATAGACTACGAGAATAAGTTAGAACAATTGCTAAACGATGAAAACACATACAAGGCCTGCGACAAAAAACTGGACATGAGGGGGGTACAATGTGTATTTAACAAAAAAGTAAGGGAAGCGTTGACAAAAATCCACGACAAAACTAAGAGAAAAGAATTAGAACATAGAGTAAAATCAGTGGAAAGTCCAGAGATCCCATATACTTATGGTAGTTCTAAGATCCACAAGGAAGGAAAGGTGCCCGCTAAGACCGATCGTGGCATCGACGAGATCACCGCAGAGGAGGCTGGAGAAATTTCTTTCCAACATAATGGGAAAATGGGTGGGCTTAGTATCCGAAGGGCATTTAAAACATAACATGAACCTTATAGATCAATGATCTAATATTAACGTAAAAGACTGTAAAATTGCAAGTATGGATGTAACTTCCCTGTTCACCAACGTACCAGCCAAGACGACGATGGAACTAATAAAAAAGAATATGGAGGAAGCATGACGTTTTAATAAAACTGCTAACAGCGGCCCTCAATGTTAATGTGCTCAAGTGGGACGAAAACCACTATATACAAAAAAATGATGTGGCCATGGGTTCGAGTCTTTCACCAATCCTAACTAATATCTTTATGGAATGGTTTGATATGGAAGAGGTGGGCAAAGTAAATAAAGGGAACTTAAATATCGTAAAATGGGTAAGATACGTGGATGACATCTTGATTATTTATAAGGGAAAAAGGGAAGATCTTCACAAGGTCCTAGAAAACATAAATAAACTAAATGAACACATCAAGTTCACAATAGAAGAAGAGAAGGAGGGAGAAATTCCTTTCTTGGATGTCCTGGTAAAGAGGGAAGGGGAAAATTTAAAATTCAGGGTATGAAGACACACACCAATTCATACATACATATGTTCTCCAGTCATAGGAAAGAAACAAAAATAGGAATAATGACAGGGTTGGCCATCAGGGCTTATAGGATTTGCGGTTCCGAATTCTTAGATGAAGAGCTGGAATACTTGAGGGAGAGTTTTAGGAGATTAGGACACCCTAAGCATTGGTGGGAGCGGGTACACATCAAGGAAAGAAAAAACTATTTTGGGGAGAGGGAAAGGATAGAAAAGGAACATTTGTTAGGGAAGAAAATAATTACAGTCCAGGACAACAACTCTATTACACCCGTCAATAGGAAGCTAGATAATTTCAAATTGATAGGCAGCTACAAAAACGCAATTAGGAATAAAACAGAAACAAAAAGTCGGTAGAGGGGGAAGAGATTAGAGGGGGGGGGGTGTTATATCTGGCAGCATGTCTAAGTAAGTATAGCTTAGTTTTACCAGACCACTGAGCTGATTAACAGCTCTCCTAGGGCTGGCCCGAAGGATTAGACTTATTTTACGTGGCTAAGAACCAATTGGTTACTTAGCAACGGGACCTACAGCTTATTGTGGAATCCGAACCACATTATAGCGAGAAATGAATTTCTATCACCAGAAATAAATTCCTCTAACTCTTCATCAGCCGGCGGCGGGAATCGAACTCCGGCCCATCGAATGACGGTCTGAAGCTCAACCAACTCGGCCAACAAAGGGCTGGCAGCATGTCTAGACTGTGAAGATGGGTACTATGGCGAAATTGGCAAATCATGTAAAGAGCGAAGCAAACAACACCTGCAGAACATAAGGCATTATAATCAGACGTCGGCAGTTGCCAAACACTGCTGGGAAAATGACTATAAAATAGACTGCGAAAATATAAGTTTTCTGTACAGGAACACCAACAAAACGGCCAGACTGGTTGTAGAGAACGCCTTCACAACATGCACTAACAACACAATGGCAGGGAACACCGGAAACGGCTTTGAAGACAGCATATCCAGAAAAATCGTATACTCCACAGTAGCAAGGAAACGAAGGAAAACGGACAACTGGAAGAAGAAGCGGGCAGAGAAAGGCCAAGGTCACGAGAGGGTGGAGGTCACACAGGAAGAGCTAGGTGATTATAGCATTAAACGTACCCAGCACGCAGATATAAATACGGCTGGACTGCGCGTCTGGTCATTGTACGGATACCTGATAATGTAGACTGTTTGTCCAAGAAAGCTTGTAACTTTTTCTGAATGAATACTCCAATAGATACCATCCAGTTTGATTGAGGTCACTTAGCAATATATATATATATATATATATATATATATATATATATATATATATATATATATATATATGCTATATATATATATATATATATATATATATATATATATATATATATAGAGAGAGAGAGAGAGAGAGAGAGAGAGAGAGAGAGAGAGAGAGAGAGACAAAATCCTGAAGGGAAAGAGAAACACTGGAGTGCTGCTGTGCCTTTTGACTGTCGTCCTTTACTTAGCAGTCTGCTAAGCAAAGGACGATTGTCCAAAGGCCTAGCAGCACTCCAGTGTTTCTCTTTCCTTTATTTATATATTCATCACGTTCCATATTTTCGTGATTCAGTTATATATATATATATATATATATATATATATATATATATATATATATATATATATATATATATGAAAATAAGAAGGCCCATAAAACACTATTTAAACGTTGAAACCATATATTTCGGGCACTTGTTTCTGTGCCCCTGTTCACTGGTAGAATATGGACAGGTGGAAAGTTACAATGGTATATATACAAAAACATGAAGGTGTGGCCTTAGGCCTCCGATGTTAAGGAGGTGGCGTTTCTTAAGAAGGAGGAGATTGACCAAATTCCCTAGTGGTTTTTGGCCTCATTAGCTCCCGTTTGGCGATGGATCTGGCGGTCGCGTTTCTTGGGTCATCTTCTTCAAAAAGGGTGCGAGGATTAAGGTGTCAATGGCGTCCGATTTCCAATGTCCTCCTGACAGGTTCATATTGTTGGTTTGATTGATGATAGCAGATTCCAGCATCTTTCTTTTGTACGGACAGCTACTCTTGAAAACCAACTCCGCCCCACTCCAGTTAATGACATGCCCTGTATTTCTAATATGTAGGAAAATTCCCGAACTCTCCGAAGCATAACGTACTGATCTTTTGTGCTCTGTTATTCTTTGCGAGAGCGATCTACCTGTCTCGCCTACATAAATGTCATGACAATTACTACACGGTATCTTGTAAACTCCGGCTTCTTCCCTTTTGTTATTTAAGTATACGTTAACGAGCGAACTCCCGATGGATTTGGGATAATGGAAAATGAAAGGATTATCAGAACTGAGTTGCTCGGTGGCCTTTTGGATGTTTTCATCGTATGGAAGCTTTATTTTGTTGTTGAAATCTATTTGTCTGTTGTGAGTGGGACCTCTGTAGTATATTTTATTTGCTTTATTAATAGCCCTCTCGATAATGTGTGGTGGATAGAGCAGTTGCGTTAGGTGTTGGCGGATCGTGTTAAATTCTTGATCCAGGTACTCATTTGAACATATCCTAAGTCCTCTGAGGAATAGGTTGCACCCTACCATGATTTTTACGGAGACGTCGTGGTAGCTTAAGAAATGAATGTAGGAGACAGCGAAGGTGGGTTTTCTATATACTGTAAATGCATACCTGTTCTGTTTTCTTATGATCAGTACATCTAGGAACGGCAGTTTTCCGTCCTTTTCCCATTCTGTTTTAAATTTTATGGTCGGAACTAGCGAATTTAGCCTATTAAAAAATTCCTTAAAGTCCCCCCAGCTATTGTCCCAGAAAGTAAAGATATCATCTACATATCTAAGCCAGATCATGTTATGGGGTTTGATAGACGACAAAAGTTCTGTTTCGAAATATTCCATGTACAAGTTTGCTAGAAGGGGTGATAGGGGACTTCCCATGCTACAGCCAAATTTTTGTTTGTAAAAATTACCATTGAAAGAAAACACGTTGTTAGTTACACAGAGGTTGATAAGTTTTAAAGTTTTATCTATGCCAAGAGGAAAATGGTCTTCATATGGTTGTAACTTCCTCTCTAAGAAAAACAACACGTCGGCAATCGGGACTTTAGTAAATAATGAATCGACGTCTAGACTGAGCAGTTTGATGTTGTTTGAGGGGATGTTTAAACTATTAAATTTTTGTATGAAATCTTCTGCATGTTTGACGTGGGAGGATGAGAAGGTTCCTAGAAAGGGTGATAACAAGTCTGCGAGCCATTTTGATAATTTGTACATGAAAGAGCCCCTGCTAGATATTATGGGGCGTAAAGGAATCCCATCTTTATGTGTTTTCGGGAGGCCGTAAAAATAGGGGAGAGAGAGGTTGATTACCTTGAATGTCTCTAGTAATTCTATGTCTTTTTTATTGCCCCCTATGGTTCTAACTGATTTGTTAAACTGAGCAGCAATATTTGTTGTGGGATCTTTCGTTAATTTGTCGTAGGTCTCCGCATCGTTTAGAAGTTCTTGAACTTTATTGATGTATGTCTCCTTGTCTAACAGAACTATTTTCCCGTCTTTGTCAGATTTTGTGATGATGATATCCCCCCTTTTTCTTAAGCTAACTAATGCATTTTGGAATCTTTTCGGGGAGCGAATTTTTGTTGTTATTTTGCTCCAAGACATTTAGCAAAATGCCTTTGAGACATGCCTCTTTCTTGTCATAGTTGTTTTTTGCAAAATGTTTATCAAAAGCAACTAGGAAATTAAGATTACTCTCGGGACCAGGTTTTAGAGCGAATGAAACTCCAAGATTTAAAACGGTCTGTTCTTCTGCAGTGAGGGGATGGTTAGAGAGATTCAGCACATTATTGGGAAGGCCAAGATTATTCCATACGCTGTTCCTAATCAGTCTTTTTAATTTGTAGCACAAATTTCTGGAGTGGGACTCACTGTTCTCAATAGCACCTGATAGCACAAAATATGAAAGATATCTGTACATACCATCATCCCTGCACATGAGGCGAAGTGACGTGGCTAGCTCACTTATTTTTCTTCTAATCACATAGATGTCTTGGTGTGTGGCTTGTATTCTGTCTTGGAGGAATGTGCGGATGGAGTCCGGAAATGGGTCTGACGCCGATGTCCAACGCGTGAAACCGTACATTTTGGGAGAAACTTGTTCCTGTAGGCATTCTTGTAGAAAATTTCTCTGATTCTTCCTCTTGTGTAACCCATGTACTAGCCGTTCGTACCGTCTGAAGATGTGCTTGACAGCTGGGTTGAAGCCGAAAAACTGGCGTAAACTGTGATGTTCCATAATGGGCAAAAATGAATGTCTTTTCCTGTAATACTACAGTGTAATATGAAAATAAGAAGGCCCATAAAACACTATTTAAACGTTGAAACCATATATTTCGGGCACTTGTTTCTGTGCCCCTGTTCACTGGTAGAATATGGACAGGTGGAAAGTTACAATGGTATATATACAAAAACATGAAGGTGTGGCCTTAGGCCTCCGATGTTAAGGAGGTGGCGTTTCTTAAGAAGGAGGAGATTGACCAAATTCCCTAGTGGTTTTTGGCCTCATTAGCTCCCGTTTGGCGATGGATCTGGCGGTCGCGTTTCTTGGGTCATCTTCTTCAAAAAGGGTGCGAGGATTAAGGTGTCAATGGCGTCCGATTTCCAATGTCCTCCTGACAGGTTCATATTGTTGGTTTGATTGATGATAGCAGATTCCAGCATCTTTCTTTTGTACGGACAGCTACTCTTGAAAACCAACTCAAGAACTTCTAAACGATGCGGAGACCTACGACAAATTAACGAAAGATCCCACAACAAATATTGCTGCTCAGTTTAACAAATCAGTTAGAACCATAGGGGGCAATAAAAAAGACATAGAATTACTAGAGACATTCAAGGTAATCAACCCCTCTCTCCCCTATTTTTACGGCCTCCCGAAAACACATAAAGATGGGATTCCTTTACGCCCCATAATATCTAGCAGGGGCTCTTTCATGTACAAATTATCAAAATGGCTCGCAGACTTGTTATCACCCTTTCTAGGAACCTTCTCATCCTCCCACGTCAAACATGCAGAAGATTTCATACAAAAATTTAATAGTTTAAACATCCCCTCAAACAACATCAAACTGCTCAGTCTAGACGTCGATTCATTATTTACTAAAGTCCCGATTGCCGACGTGTTGTTTTTCTTAGAGAGGAAGTTACAACCATATGAAGACCATTTTCCTCTTGGCATAGATAAAACTTTAAAACTTATCAACCTCTGTGTAACTAACAACGTGTTTTCTTTCAATGGTAATTTTTACAAACAAAAATTTGGCTGTAGCATGGGAAGTCCCCTATCACCCCTTCTAGCAAACTTGTACATGGAATATTTCGAAACAGAACTTTTGTCGTCTATCAAACCCCATAACATGATCTGGCTTAGATATGTAGATGATATCTTTACTTTCTGGGACAATAGCTGGGGGGACTTTAAGGAATTTTTTAATAGGCTAAATTCGCTAGTTCCGACCATAAAATTTAAAACAGAATGGGAAAAGGACGGAAAACTGCCGTTCCTAGATGTACTGATCATAAGAAAACAGAACAGGTATGCATTTACAGTATATAGAAAACCCACCTTCGCTGTCTCCTACATTCATTTCTTAAGCTACCACGACGTCTCCGTAAAAATCATGGTAGGGTGCAACCTATTCCTCAGAGGACTTAGGATATGTTCAAATGAGTACCTGGATCAAGAATTTAACACGATCCGCCAACACCTAACGCAACTGCTCTATCCACCACACATTATCGAGAGGGCTATTAATAAAGCAAATAAAATATACTACAGAGGTCCCACTCACAACAGACAAATAGATTTCAACAACAAAATAAAGCTTCCATACGATGAAAACATCCAAAAGGCCACCGAGCAACTCAGTTCTGATAATCCTTTCATTTTCCATTATCCCAAATCCATCGGGAGTTCGCTCGTTAACGTATACTTAAATAACAAAAGGGAAGAAGCCGGAGTTTACAAGATACCGTGTAGTAATTGTCATGACATTTATGTAGGCGAGACAGGTAGATCGCTCTCGCAAAGAATAACAGAGCACAAAAGATCAGTACGTTATGCTTCGGAGAGTTCGGGAATTTTCCTACATATTAGAAATACAGGGCATGTCATTAACTGGAGTGGGGCGGAGTTGGTTTTCAAGAGTAGCTGTCCGTACAAAAGAAAGATGCTGGAATCTGCTATCATCAATCAAACCAACAATATGAACCTGTCAGGAGGACATTGGAAATCGGACGCCATTGACACCTTAATCCTCGCACCCTTTTTGAAGATGACCCAAGAAACGCGACCGCCAGATCCATCGCCAAACGGGAGCTAATGAGGCCAAAAACCACTAGGGAATTTGGTCAATCTCCTCCTTCTTAAGAAACGCCACCTCCTTAACATCGGAGGCCTAAGGCCACACCTTCATGTTTTTGTATATATACCATTGTAACTTTCCACCTGTCCATATTCTACCAGTGAACAGGGGCACAGAAACAAGTGCCCGAAATATATGGTTTCAACGTTTAAATAGTGTTTTATGGGCCTTCTTATTTTCATATTACACTGTAGTATTACAGGAAAAGACATTCATATATATATATATATATATATATATATAAATCAGCAATAAGTCACCAAACTGCACGTGAGAAATGTATACGTAGACAACCACATGAAAGGTGAAAATTAAAGCACCTAAGGAATTACCTGGGCAAGCTAACTACTTGCACACCAGCGTGTTTTCCCCAACTTCCCGACTCAGCAATGACCCAATTGACAGCATTTCATTCGAATTATCCCTTCTGAGTGAATAAGATAGAAATAATCAACACACAATCTTGCGTGGAACAGAAATAAATTTCTGACTTACATCAGGATCGAACCCAGGTCTTTCAATTGAAATGCAAGGGCGCTGCCCACTAGGCCATACAAGTCATAAAAGAAGTTGGAACCTGAGGGTAACTGCACCCAAGGAATTACTTGGGCAAGGTAACTGCTTACATACCAGCGTGTTTTCTCCAACTTCCCGACTCAGCAATGACCCAATTGACAGCATTTAATTTTAATTATCCCTTTTGAGTGAATTTGATAGTAATAATCAACACACAATCACGTGTGGAACAGAAATAAATTTCTGACTCACATCAGGATCGAACCCAGGTCTTTCAATTGAAAGGCAAAGGTGCTGCCCACTAGGCCACACAAGTGATTGCTGAGTCGGGAAGTTGGGGAAAACACACTGGTATGTAAGCAGTTAGCTTGGCCAGGTAATTCCTAGTGTGCAGTGGCACTCAGATTCCAACTTATTTCATGACTTGTGTGGCCTAGTGGGCAGTGCCCTTGCCTTTCAACATATATATATATATATATATATATATATATATATATATATATATATATATATATATATATATATATATATATTCTACAGTATATATGCACCACGTTAACCTTTTGTGTAGTTAGGCATTTCGTTCGCTCGAAGTTGTTCATGGCGAAAGGAAACTCGTGTCGGCACTTCCAAAGTTGAAGGTCAACTTTGCTTCCCTTGGAGACAGAGAACATTCTTCGCTTGTGGGGTCTAGCTGACGCATAACACTTTCAACAATGACCCTAATTACGTCATTGAACATTCCCGCAACGGAAATCGTTGGCGGACACGTTCCGGACGAAAGTTCGTTCGTGAGTTCTCTCCGATGGGTGGAAGAAATGAAGTATAAATATTTATATTTTGAGTACAGGTTAACTATTCGGGTCTGTAATCTCTTTTGTGAAAGACCTGTTTTTGTTGGGGTGCTTTCGAGCTGCCAGTGAGGTGAGCTAAGTTCTTATTTTCAAAGCGTGAACGGACTTTATCATTTTTCTTGTGTTCAAACTGTACTGTTCTTTTTATATATGGCTTATGTATTTGTTATTTCTTTTTATTTCCATTCCTGATTTTTATCCCACTTGTGATTTTAATATTTCGTTTTTTATTTCTTTGCACCATTTATTTCTAGCACATGATCTGATGTGCATTTTTGGTTTAGTAACATGGAAGAAATCCCTTAACTATATTTTTTTTGCTTTTTAAAAGCGACCCACTTTATTTGTTTTCTCTGATGTATCGACAGAGGTCACAAATTAAAGGCTTCGGTCATGATAGACATATCTGACTTATATGTTGTGGAGACTTAATTAGTTCTGTCGAGGACACAATGTTTGTGCATGGGTTAATCTTTATTTTGCTGATTTCAGGGTTCGGGCTTGTCCTTACACATTACTCCATTTAATTTCTTTTCGCTTCATTTACCGTGTTAGACCTGTGAATAAACTGCTTTTTTATAGACAAAGGATTTGCTCTTATTCCTAGATTAGTTAATAGTTTTTTTGTAGAGAGAGGGGGAAAATGAGAACAACTCTTCAAAGAAAACGTGAATTCAGGCGGCGACTGACATGATAACTGAACAGAAGTTAAGTATTTTCTGGTTTGGGAATCTTAATTCCCCAAATTCGGCTTTATATATATATATATATATATATATATATATATATATATATATATATATATATATATATATATATATATATATATATATATAAGAATGTGCTTCTATACATATATCTATGCGCAAGGATATTAGTAACGATGTTACAGACTCCTTTGTCAGAATCCAACTATTTTTCCTATGTTTAAAAGAGTTTACAATACTCATCGATTTATCGCTTTCGAATTTGACTTTTTGTCCAACTAAGCGTTTTAATTTCACTTCGGCGCCAACATTACTGTTGATAGATAAAACTGCGAATAAAGGACGATAAATGCAGTGAGTAAAATTATATCATTTAGGTGACTTGCCAGTTATGTCGGATCACGGCAAATTTGCCAGCTCAGATTAAGCTCACTGGACCTTGCGTGATTGGCTCGTAGCATCGTTTGCTCAATACTAATTGGGACGCAGATCCATCAATTCTGCCGCGTAATCATCATTGGTATTTTTGACTCTATCAGCATGACTAATCAAACAATCAGTGCTGCTGCTTTTGGCTGTCACTTAGATCACTCAGTCATAACGGTCTTTCATCGCTGGATGACAGAGGGACCTTTTCAGACAGCAATTACTCTGTTGACACTGAATGCAATTCCAGCTGCTCGCTTAAACGTCTTTCTGCTGGTTTTCGCTAGAATGCTGGTGTTACAGAGTTGACCTGTTTTGGAGCTTTCCATATTTTTGAACTCTCTCTCTCTCTCTCTCTCTCTCTCTCTCCTCTCTCTCTCTCTCTCTCTCTCTCTCTCTCTCTCTCTCTCGAGAAAATACAAGTTTTCCATTATTCCAGAATATTGTTATGATTAGTACTATGGCATTATAATGGAATGATAATACACGTGAAATAATAACACATATACCTTTAAGAAACGATGAAGTCCTAAAAAGCCAGATGATTCAGCTCAGGATAAAGGTCAAAGAAGACTTTTTTGCGCCACTAAATGGTCGTTTGCGGAGTCGGGTCCTTCCATTGTTGAACGAAAATACTGTAATAGTGTACGGAAATGTTTGTGAAACCAGCGTTTACTCTACATAGACTCACTGTTGTATATTTCTTCTCTTCTTTATTAGCTAACCTATAAGTTCATTTGTTACACTTCTTTAATACTTCAAAAATTCAATAGTTTCCAGTTATATAAGCTCTAATGAAATGATTCCCTTTTAAGGTATAATTGCTTGTATAAACTCACATCTCATGACTCAGAAATTCAGTTGGTGAATGGCTGTTATTAACCTCCATGCTGGAAGGCAATCAAGCACAAATATATATGCTGAACATATGTTACAGGCAGATAGCGAAACCAGGCATTTCATGAACTGCCTGAAATTTCAGGCAGATAGCGAAATGCATTTACAGACATTTGATCCCCCCAGGGGCTAGTACTAAATACGGCGAAACAGTGACTCACCTACGCTGTTTCGCCCGTGTTTAGTACTAGCCCTGGGGGGTCAAATGTACTTTGCCCTGTTTAGTACTAGCCCCTGGAGGATCAAATGTCCCTAAGTGCATTTTGCTATCTGCCTGTAACATACACACACACACACACACACACACACACACACACACACACACACACACACACACACACACACATATATATATATATATATATATATATATATATATATATATATATATATATATATATATATATATATATATACAGTATATATATATTAGGCCAACAGCCAGTGGAGGAGAAGTACTGACGCCTAAGACACATGGCCAGTGTGTCGCTAGGCCCACTGTTTAACACCCCAGGTCCGAGGGGTGGTATACCTGTTTTGTGACTAACCCTCTTGAGTTTTCAGACCGCTAGGCTGGCGGGCCACCGTGTTTATGTAACACCAAAATAGCTTCTTTTCTATTCTGTCCAGGAACACTACTGCCAAGGGAACTTGAATTCTTATGAAAGTACTCTGGGGGAAAATTCCGGATTTCATTTCTGTATAGCAAAATTAATCAAGGAATGGAAAAGCCTTCCCGAGGATTAAAATTTTAATGACGTGTCTCATTATATTTATATCTGCAAGATAAAATAAAGCTTACAAGTTAATTCATAGTGTTAAGCAAGCTCCAAGAAATTAAGGAACTCTTTAAGTGAATGAATTCTTGATAATGGAAATCTTGTTTTGTAAGTAGAACTTTTTTTTCAGTTTTATTGAACGAACTAAAATTTGTGCCTGAATCACCATTTGGATGGGATGAGGTTCGTTTATGTAAATCAATGGTCTCAATTTCTAAGGTCCTAAATTTCTCGCTGGGCATCAGACCGTAGCTAAAAATATTTTTGTATTAGCTGATCGGAATATTACCTTAGAAGGCTGACACCATTTCAGACAGACCTGCCATTCTGATCTTGACGCTTGCTATGGAAGTTACCTTGAATGAAATGGACTAAAATATACCTGAATGCAACGTCTGTCTTAGAGTCACTTCCTAGATATAAGATTTCAAAATTAAAATGGAAATAGTCCGTTCTAGGAAGGGCAAGAAATTAGCTCCAAAGCTTCGAATATGTAAATAAAGCATTTAATCTTTCTGTTTTTCAGTTGAAGTGAAAAATGACTTTTTAATTCTGTAATTTGACAAACGCTAATCGTGTAAATCTTTTCACCATAAATTTTTTAAGACTCATTATCATCAAACTAATGAAAGGAAATACAAGACGAAAGATTTTCAGTCAGTAAAAAGATCTTCTAATTTTCATGAAAACTACAGACGAAAGAGGTAATTGTCGTAGACTTAACGGTGCATACAATGAGGAAGAAGCCTTTAGGACTGGCAAGAGCCTGTGAAGGGGAATATGATGAGTTTGAAGTTTAAAGTTGAAGAACCAGAAAGCGATGAAAGAACGAAGCATCTGCTGATCTCTGCTAAGGCTGAGCAGTCCTCTCTATCCCCAAAAAATTCCCATCTGCAGATCTTGATCTCCCCCAAAATATCATCACTTGCTGCCAGTCCCGAGACCAAATTTTCGTCAATTTTTACGCCTAAGATTTAGCGAAATTCTGCTGACAAACAAACACACAAACATTCAGACAGAAAGACGCCTATGATGAACTCCAGAGAAGTCCCCTTCTTTCCTCTTGTCTTCCTTTACGTCGAGTTTACCATCTTCCTTTTCTTCCTCTCCTCTTCCTCTTCTCTCCCTTTTCGCTTGAAAAGAGGAGCGCTTATCTGAAAAGGCTCTGTTCCCTGGGACGAACCTTCTTAAAGAACCCTTGCGCATTAGCGAATTGAAAGCCACCTTTATTTTTTATGTTGTCCGCGATCGAAGACGGCTAAAGATGTTGGTTCGGCTGAGGTATTTCTTTACCGATTTTTCCAGTAAAAAGTTTCTTACATAGAATAGTTAATACTGTTTTAGACGCAGGCAGAGAACACACGACGCTAGAACATAAAACGAACAATGCATAACCTACTAAAAGGTTTTTAGATTTTTTGTGTAGCTTTATTATCGACTAAAAGGGAGCATAACAAGATATCTCGAAATGAACATGCATGCATGCATGTTTAAACAGTGGCACATTAATGGCAAACATAATTTATAGAGGCAGAAATTGCTGCATTAGTGTAGAATATGACCTGTCTCCCATTGGCGTAGGTCATCTCTCACTGACGTAGGTCAACTGCATTCTGTTTCATTTGAAACGTGCTGGAAGGATTAACGCTGTGCGAACTCTTCCCATGTTCTTTAACTGCTCAGAGATTTGTAGTAATAGAACCCGACAAAACTAATTCAAGAGAGATTTTCATGATGACAAAGTAATTCCACGGCGACTTTTATGATAAATGAAGTATTAGTTTTTCATTTGGGTCTCTCCAGTCCTGTTTTGCCACTGCGACCTCCAGATTGTTTGTAAAAGAGAATTTTCTAATTCAGTCACTGAGAGAGAGAGAGAGAGAGAGAGAGAGAGAGAGAGAGAGAGAGAGAGAGAGAGAGAGAGAGAGAGAGAGAGGGTGGGGTGGCTTGGGGTGGGGGGCTCTTCCTGAAAAATAATTACTATCCCTTGTTAATGGTTATAGACGCTTCTCTTTGAAAGCAGCACGGGAAACATCACAAGCAGGGCTTGTATTATTAATTAAGGGAGAATGAGAGTCGAATACTCGGGATATCCCATAGGTTCTTTGTACACTTCTACTGATATTCTATTTTGATATCAACGTTCAATAATTATTTGTGCTAGTTTCCATTTGGAGCTGAAAGGCAGTCTTTACTTTAACAAATGGATAAATAAACCTGATACAATGGTCCCATATTATAAATGGTTAATTTTGTGTGATCGACTCAAAGGCGCTATTGATCGTAATATTTCAAAGCGTATGAATAAACATTTTACCTGGCCTTACGTTCAACCGGAGCTGTTCCTGGTGCTCTGCATGCAGCGAATATTTCGAGTCCTGTTTTTTGGAGACGGCGGCCCTCCTCATAGTTGTTATTGTGTTCCGCCTTGGGAATTATCAGACGAATTTGGAGACAGCAGCGGGCCTTAAATTTGAAGCCCTGAAGCATTTTTTTAAAATTTATCCACTACGAGCGTGGATATCAGGAATATATTTTAATGCAGTCATAATTGCAAATGGATATGAGGGCTGTTATCAGAGGTATAATGTAAAAGATATATGACTGAAGGGATAATACGGGAGAAAGTAATAGGATATCACTCTAGACATATCAAAAGAGGGTTTTTCCTGTTCTTTTCACAATTCCTATGAGCTCCCCCTGACCCGCAGGTCTTATATAAATGCAAATAAGAAAATTATGTATGATCATTCCATGCGTGGAAAGCCTGGCTCTACCCCGCACTGAACCATAGTAGGAACCTCTTTGTATCAGAGATCGGGAACAATTTTTAGACACAAAAATGTGGGAAATTCTATACTGAAGCTCTTCGTGGAAATCTGCCGCTTACTGCAATAACTCCTGATGATGATTTATGGCTGTGTTGATTGTGGCGTCTTTGAAGAGCAGTATTTGCCAATTTGCATTTTGCAATTTCAGCCTCTTGTTACTTTGTTATACTATATCAGTTCATTGAGATATCAAGCCTTATTTTCATACTTCTCTCTCTCTCTCTCTCTCTCTCTCTCTCTCTCTCTCTCTCTCTCTCTCTCTCTCTCTCTCTCTCTCTCTCTCTCTGCATATTCAGACATCTCAAGGCCCGATCCCATTCTTTGGCCTGCTCTGTTTATTCCTTTATTGTGAGCGTAGTGACTTTCCCCTGCAACGGTTAAATGTTTACTGGTCTCTTTTGGTGGTTGGAAAGGAAATTCCAACCGGACTTGGAAGAAATTCCAGCCTTTGTACTAAAACGCAAAGACGCCCCAGTCTTTAGGAATTTATTTCCTATTCTCGAGTGTCAGAATAGGTTCCAGTATAAGAAATAGAACTGAATTCCATCTGCATAGTTAATTATAGCAAGTAGTAAAACTATGAATAAATTATGAGAATCATCCTTCTTATGTTCATATTTTATCAGCCGAAAAATGAAGGAGAGGTTTTCTTACAAAGTCTGATGGACATTAGTTAGAAATCATTCATAATTATTTATTGAGAAATGAAGGTAGTTACAGGTCCTGTGTATCTGAAAGCAGGGAATGAGACTTTTTGGCGTAGCCCGTTTGGCGTCGCTGTTTCGGCTTGGCCGATTCGGCGTAGCCGATTTGGCATATAGAAATTTTCGGCGGAGAGACTGTTAGGCGTCAAATGACTACTTTGTCGCTGTAAACGACATTTAGCCATCAAATAGATACTTCGTCGTTATAGCGCAATTAGCTCTCATTTTAACAATTGTTTAACAATTGAACAATTGTTTTTTTTTTTTTTTTTTTTTTTTACATTTACTTTTTGGTAGCTTTAGAATTTTCAGTCGTCTAAGCCCTATTGTACGAAATGGAAGGAGATATTTTAACAAAACGTGGAAGAAGCAAAGTGATTCACGATGGATACCTTTTTATTTTTGATGCAACGAGCAAGAGTGATTCTGAATTAAAATTCTGGCGATGTGAACAGAAAGATCGGTGTAAAGTAAGGTTACATATGAAGGATGGAAAAGTGATTCGCCAGTTGAATCAACATACCCATGAACCATCTGCTGCAAAAGTAGAAGTTGGAAAGTTGAAAACAAATATTAAGAAAAGAAGTGCTGACACGCTGGAGCCACCAACCGTTGTAGTAAATGAATGTTTAACTGGCGCCTCTCAAGCAGCTTTAGCCATAGGGCCTGACTTTCCTGCAATGCAAAAACTTATTACTGGGAAACGAAAATTATTAAACAGAGCGTCAGCTAACCCAACTCATTTGGAGCAATTAGTTATACGCGAGTCCTATACACTGTATGTTCCCCAACTGGGTGTGGAAGAAAAATTCCTATTGGGAGACACAAGAGAAGGCAGTAAGAGAATTTTAATATTTGGAAGAATAAGCTGGCTTCAGCATTTAGTCTTCTCAGAAATTTGGTGTGCCGACGGAACTTTCACCATTGCGCCAAGTCTTTTTCATCAAGTGTATGTTATGTCGGCTAAGAAGCATGATGGAGTTATTCCTATAGTTTATGCTCTTCTTCCTAACAAGCAAAGATTAACTTATTCTCGTTTATTTGAGTTACTTAAAACCATCGAACCAAATTTGAGAGCGGTTTCTATAATTTGTGATTTTGAGCAAGCTGCCATTCATGCCTTTCAAGATGCATTTCCCACCGCTCGAATTAAGGGATGTTTTTTCCATCTAGCCCAAAACATGCACAGACATCTTGTTTCATTGGGTTTATCGAATCGCTAGAAAACCGACTCGGACTTTGCGTTATGGGCTAAAATGATTATAGCGCTCGCCTTTGTGCCATTAGAAAAGATGGACGAATACATGGATACACTAGCAGCGGGTCTTCCAGACGAACTAATACCCTTGTTCCATTGGTTCGAAGACACTTATATTGGACGACAGAATAGGCGTCGAAATGCAAGAATGAACCCTATGTTTGCTCCCGAGATCTGGAACCTTTATGAACGCACTGTAAATGATGAAGATCGCACTAACAATCGCGCTGAAGCTGCCAATCGACGTCTACTGTACAGTTCGAACTAGGAATGCATCATCCTTCCATCTGGAAATTTATTGATGCCTTGAGGAAAGTTCAGAAAGGACGTGATGCATTTCTAGAAAAATTAATCGCTGGATATCCACCTCCCAAAAAGCTAAAGAAATATAGCAATGCTGATGAAAGAATAAAAAAAATAGTAAAGGAAGTTGAGTCATCAGAGCCTATTGAATTCCTGAAGGGTATTGCTCATAATTACGAAATGAAAACTTAATTCCTAAGGTTAAAAAAACTGTACTAAATTTTATTTTTTTAAATAATGTATTTTCATTTCAAGTTTTTAACTCGCATTATCCCATTACTGTTTTAATAGGATCGTTTATTCTCTAAGTGAATAAAATTTATATTTTTTCCCAATTCAAGTTTTTTATTTACATTATTCCACTAGTCTTTTAATAATATAAAAATTTTTACTGTTTTATTTTTCTGAATAAAGTTCAGAAAGAACGTGTTGCATTTCTAGAAAAATTAATCGAACAAAGACGTCGAAACAATCTGACGCCTAAACGGCTACGCCGAATAGTGCTATTAGTTTTCTGACGCCGAATCGGCCAAGCCGAAACGGCAGCGCCAATTGGGCTATGCCGAAACGTAGCAAACCCCTGAAAGCAAGCTCTTGATTTTTAATGGTATTATGATGAAGACTCTACTGTATATAATAAGAGGGTAAATATATATCTAATGATGTACGATATTTCTGAGCTTTATAAGCACATTGCAAAAACAGAAGTACTAACTTACTGCCGTCGTTTTTTATAGGAACGATAAATTCATTGATAATGAAAAAATAAAGCAATACTGGAACCCCCATTTCCTTAACCCATACCCTTTAGCTTCTCTCCTTTTGAACTACATTTTATTAGGCTTTAATTTTTTTACTTCCATTTTACGCAGTTCTTATCCTCCAATCGATTGTCCCCTCTAGTCGCATCCAGTGTAGTGCGTTACGTTTTGCGTATTTATTCCGTCTTAGTTTTTCAGTCTGATTCTTGCACTCATTTCTCCTTCTCTAACTTTCTGCTCTATTGCATATTCCTCTTCTGCAGTGTGCTCAGTCTCTATTCTTCTTTGTTCGCTTTCTAGAGCTTCGATATTTCAAAATCTGAAATCTATAACCCTCCCGCATCATCGGTTCCTCATTTCCGCTCTGGGTAACTGTTTCTGTATTGTGTACAACTCCTACTTCTCTTCTTGGGCGATCTTCTATGAGTTTATTCTCATTTATATGTGAATTCAGCCCCGTTAAAGTCAAACCAGAATGTGAAGACCTCTCTGGCATGGCGTTTAAAGATCTGCCATGTTGCCAGTTTTACAAAACAACAATTTTACACATGTTTGACAGGAGACAAACCCGGAGGTTATAATTATAACATTATAGGGGTTGTTTTTATTTCCAGGTATGTTAGTCTCCTTCCTATTCCTCCCTGCTTAGGATTTGTCTTTAGTCCACCTCTTCTCCACAACCTATGAACGATAACATTTTTATTTTTTACAAAGATTTACCGTTCTATGTATAGCCCATTTATAAATATTTAACGTTTTCGTATTGATAGTTACTGTTAATGAGGACATGAGAGATATCTTGATTACTTTGTAAACTGGTGTTGTAGCATAGGATGTTTTTGTTCTTCCAATAAGAGAGAGAGAGAGAGAGAGAGAGAGAGAGAGAGAGAGAGAGAGAGAGAGAGAGAGAGATCTGTTTGTATACGATTGCTTATTTTCTCACTCATCCAACTTACTCTATGTTATGCTTTATTTCATATTTCCTCGCTTACTAATTTATTCTTTACCTATGATATTAAGAAATGAATTTAGATTGTGTTTAGGGCTAGATAGACTAACCCCGGACTAGGCTTGTAAAACAATATATCTATGAATATGTATGTATATGTATCTATCTATCTATCGATTTATCTATCTATCTATCTATCTATCTATCTATCTATCTATCTATCTATCTATCTATCTATATATATAAATATATATATATATATATATATATATATATATATATATATATATATATATATATATATATATATCTTTATCTTCAGCTTTTCCCATCTTTATATGGGGTCGCTGTTTGTTATTAGTCTTCTCCATCTTCTGCGATCATGCACCATTACCTCACTCACGTTCTTCTCCTGCATGTCCCTGTTAACTGTGTCTCTCCATCTCATTCTTGGTCTACCTCTCCTCCTTGTTCCAGGCACTTCCATATTCATGGTTCTTTTACATACAGAATCCTCCTCTCTTCTCATAACATGTCCAAACCATTGTAATCGTCTCTGTTGCAGCTTCTTTGATATTTCTGTAACTTTCACCGTCCCTCTTATGAAGTCATTCCTTATCCCGTCTCTTCTTGTCACTCCGCACATCCAACGTAGCATTCTCATTTCTGCCACTTCCATCTTTCTCTTTTGTGCTTTCTTCATAGGCCATGTTTCACAACTATACATCAACGCAGGTCTGACAATGCTCTTGTACATTTTTCCCTTCATCTTTACATTAAATCTTCTGTCACATAACACACCTGACGTTTTCCTCCAATTGCACCAAGCTGATTGTATTCTGTGGTTCACTTCCTCCTCCATCCCTCCACAATCAGTGACACTTATTATCAACTAAAAAATTCCCCTTCGGTAACATATATGAAAATATATTATTTCCGAGGTAGAGCGAATTGGATATTAAAGGACGTTTGTAGCTTACTGACTGTATATGAATCACGGTGATGTGATAAAAAGTCATAATATGGCTGCGTGCGACAAACGCACTACACGGTTAGCATGGCAGAGGTGGGTGGATATCGTCTCTAATACAAACACCTGAGTTCGACGGGCGATTTGTATATGGGAGAAGATATCCACTTATACCTCACTTGCTGGCCGCGTGGGTAATGCGTCCACTGTAGTCCTGAGTTCTTGTCCTTCGCTGGTTCGAGCCCATGGGACGACGAACTTATTATCAACTAAAAAATTCCCCTTCGGTAACATATATGAAAATATATTATTTCCGAGGTAGAGCGAATTGGATATTAAAGGACGTTTGTAGCTTACTGACTGTATATGAATCACGGTGATGTGATAAAAAGTCATAATATGGCTGCGTGCGACAAACGCACTACACGGTTAGCATGGCAGAGGTGGGTGGATATCGTCTCTAATACAAACACCTGAGTTCGACGGGCGATTTGTATATGGGAGAAGATATCCACTTATACCTCACTTGCTGGCCGCGTGGGTAATGCGTCCACTGTAGTCCTGAGTTCTTGTCCTTCGCTGGTTCGAGCCCATGGGACGACGAACTTATTATCAACTAAAAAATTCCCCTTCGGTAACATATATGAAAATATATTATTTCCGAGGTAGAGCGAATTGGATATTAAAGGACGTTTGTAGCTTACTGACTGTATATGAATCACGGTGATGTGATAAAAAGTCATAATATGGCTGCGTGCGACAAACGCACTACACGGTTAGCATGGCAGAGGTGGGTGGATATCGTCTCTAATACAAACACCTGAGTTCGACGGGCGATTTGTATATGGGAGAAGATATCCACTTATACCTCACTTGCTGGCCGCGTGGGTAATGCGTCCACTGTAGTCCTGAGTTCTTGTCCTTCGCTGGTTCGAGCCCATGGGACGACGAACTTATTATCAACTAAAAAATTCCCCTTCGGTAACATATATGAAAATATATTATTTCCGAGGTAGAGCGAATTGGATATTAAAGGACGTTTGTAGCTTACTGATTGTATACGAATCACGGTGATGTGATAAAAAGTCACATATATATATATATATATATATATATATATATATATATATATATATATATATATATATATATATATATATATTTTTCTTTTTTCTTTTACTTTTTGAGGTAAAACTGAAATTATGACCATAATCTTTCTCTCTCTCTCTCTCTCTGTATATATATATATATATATATATATATATATATATATATATATATATATACATATATATATATATATATATATATATATATATATATATATATATATATATATATATATATATATATATATATATACAGAGAGAGAGAGAGAGAGAAAGATTATGGTCATAATTTCAGTTTTACCTCAAAAAGTAAAAGAAAAAAGAAAAATAATTTTGAAAGTACCAGCGAAAAGCGTCACTATCTGAGAAACCCCTCACGGAAATCATTTCTTAATTTGGAAAAGTCGCAACTCCCTGTGAAAATAAAATTGCTCTCAGTCACTCAGCCTTTCATTCAGAATGATTTCTCATTTTGCAGGAATAAGCCAGAGGAAAATATATTTTTATGTTTCATTTCACGTTTCGCCTATAAATGATTGGTAGCAGCCACCTTTCCTACGAATATTTTTTTGCTCCGTTCTATTTTATGGTTTTAATTTGATTCCCATGAGCCCTAATGACGCCAATTCTGTGCTGGTTTACACTTTTCCTGGCAAAAAGAAAATCATGTAAGATATGCTTTCTCTTTGCGTCTTCAGGAGACGAATTTCTTCTTCGTGTTGAACCTGAAGAAGTTCAAGACTTGTACATCTGTAAGTCCTCATTTTGAGGTAGTCAGCAACATAAGTGAACTCTCTCTCTCTCTCTCTCTCTCTCTCTCTCTCTCTCTCTCTCTCTCTCTCTCTCTCTCTCTCTCTCTCTCTCTCTCTCTCTCTATGAATGTGTATCAAGTTCTAGTCACTAGTTTCCACACCAAGAGTGGAAAAAGCTCCCTTTAGTGACCACCAAGTCCCAGTTGGTGCGCCAAGAAACCCCAGGAAATGAAAATGAACCAACACATCGCGAAATCGATTTCATAGTTGTCCCTCACTTGGTGAAGCTTGAAATTTTCCTGTATATTAGCCTTCGCAACTGAGCGTTTAGGGTTATGTCCTTACCTGTAGTCATATTTTATTACGTGATCAGTGCATGAGTTTTGTTAATCTTGTCAGATCTAGTAATTCACGGGGCAGGTTTCCTTGTTTAATAGTCTCCTGCCAAGTGGTAAGGCACTGAGATTTCATCCGCGAGGGCTGGACTTCGATTCCCAATGGCTGCTCACACAATTCACTGACATGAAAATGGCGCCAGCGCTGGGCTGGTCTTGAAATGATCTGGTCAGAATTCAGAGTCGTAATGTGCATGGTTGGCTACAAGGCTTGCACCCAACTCCATTCGATGGCATGCAACTTTCCAGTTGACTTTCAAAATAATTTTGTACTTAAAGTAGATATGCATCCTTTGCTTCAGGTATGAAAGTCCCTTTCAACTGAAATACACACATTTGGCTTCAGGGAGACCTGTAATGAGTCAGTGAGTGTAAAAGGTTCGGCTTGATTCCTTCTCATTCATCATGGCAATATCTGTAGTACTGTTAGCAGTAGCAGTAATGGAAATAATAATGATAACTATAACCACCATCATTAGAGAAATGGTGTTCGTAATAGGTAGAGGTTCGTTATATGCGCGAAGACCCCCCCCCCAACCTCACCCCCAAAAAAGAAAGGACTTATATACCTCCTCTGGCAAATAAGAGGCCAAAGGTCAACTGCAGTCACCTGGTGTTAACAATTTGCTTCCATTTTTTCAGAGATGATGATAAAAAACATTCATGTTAATATTAAGAACATTGAAACAATCATTAGCGAAGATTCCAGTGACATGTCCCACTGAAAGACTCGCGTTGTATTGTTTCCAAGCCAAGATGCGATGGAAGAATTGCTTTAGAATCGCTGTCATGACATTTGTTTGAAATTTCCGCCCCACAAATTCCGTGAGAACTTTGACAGCGGTAGAAAAACATCCATCGCTCTTTGTGTGCTGTGTGCAAAGGACACATGAAGGCTTTATGGCGCTCTTCATAAGATATTTCATCCTTATTTTCCTTTGTTTTCATCCAAGGCCGGATAAGAAAGGCTAATGTCAATGGTCATTATTCTTCCCTTTTTAAGCATCTCTCATCTTATTATCATTACCTACGTTTTCAGTTCTATTTCGGTAATAATATGTTCTTGTGCTGCAAAACTGAATACAATTGTTGTGTGTAAGTGTATTTGTACTATTTTAGTTTCGTCATGTTTCAGATTCATTGAATCGAGATCTTTCTCTTTCTCTCTTTCCCTGCGCCACCCGCCGCCCCCGCCCCCCCTCACTCCCTGCATGTTTCCTCCAGACATATCATGGGGTGAATGAGGACCAAAAAATGTTTCGTATTACAGCGCAAATGCGCTGTTCATTCTATTCACGAAGATTTTACAGTTTCCATTACACTATATATTAAGGAATTTTTTTTTTTTTTATTTAATACAATGTTTCATTTTCTTTTATATTCCCTCACCCTAATCCCAAGAAAATCTAGGAGCGGAAAGAATTTTCCTCTCTCTCTCTCTCTCTCTCTCTCTCTCTCTCTCTCTCTCTCTCTCTCTCTCTCTCTCTCTCTCTCTCTGCAACTACAGTTCTGCAGTGAATAATAAAAACAAGAGAAGAAGTCTGCCCAATTGAGCTGGAGGGTCATCGGCTCATCTCCAAAGCTTTCCTTCGCAACCAAGAAAGAAAATAAAATCCTTCGGATATTTCAGTGCTAAAAATCTCCTTCAAAATTTTTACTATATTTTGACGGCTTGGAGAGGAATTGGGGTCTCAGTGAAACACTCACGCACACACACACACACACACGCGCGCAAATATATCTGCGTGTGTGCGTGTATGCTACAGTGCACGCACCTACCTGACCCCTACAGACACGACCCGGCCATCCTCCTCAACCTCTCGAGGGTCAACCGACCCATCCGTCAGTGGCTGAGCAATTTGTCTCTCCTGATCAGCCCTGCCTTGTCCATCCAGCTGCGAATTTTTATCGTATGGTCCGCGAGATGCAGTCTTGGACAGCACAATTTACAACAGTTACACCCAACACTTTGTACTGTAGCACTTATCTCCTATTGTAAGTGGTATGTCCTATTCAATAGCACTTCAAACTAGCATTACTCCTTCCTATTTGCTTCCCATGCATAATTGAATATACCTATACCCTTCAAACCTCCTCCATATCTACAGTTTTTTCTAATGCCCAAAATAGATCAGATGTCTACCTGAAGCAAGGCCACACACACACACACACAAACGCACACACAAACGCACACGTTAGAGCACCATGACCGCCTCATCGCACCCCTCAAATTTATTTCTGGTGACAGAAATTCATTTCTCGCTATAACAAGGTTCGGATTCCACAATAAGCTGTAGGTCCCGTTGCTAGGTAACCAATTGGTTCTTAGCCACGTAAAATAGATCTAATCCTTCGGGCCAGCCCTCTCTAGGAGAACTGTTAATGAGCTCAGTGGTCTGGTTAAACTAAGGTATACTTAACCCCTCATCTCGGCCATTTAAGAGCTGCCCAGACAGCCAGACAGGCAGACGATCCTACAGAGGCTACCATGAACCACTTCCGCCAGTTCCTGGACGTCGGGATCCTTTAGGATCAACGCCGGAGGATCCGTTGATCAGAAGTAAGATGGTGGATGATTTGGACCTAGAGGTTAAAGTTTATCTATTTTTTTTATTCTATACAAGATTTTAAGTCTATGGTGTTCCATAAGTGGTAAATGTTTCGGGGTAAAAAGGACATTCAATTATAATCATAGATATTTAGTATATATTTCCATAGAGATGTAGATGCCACAGACATATGAATAACTGAACCGTCAAGTTTAGCCAACTAGATACAACAAAACTCCAAAAGCAATTGTAACTGCCTATCACCCAGGCTGCAGAGACTACATAAGAAAACCACATAGAGAAAGATCTCGAGTCTTTTCGTCGCTAGATTGAAAAACATCCATATCACCCGACGGTTCAGAACAAACTTCAGAATATAAAACCATCTAGAAATACAAGAGCGCCGTAAAAGGACAGAAGTAAGATTTTGCTTGAATACTAAGTTAGCCCTGCAAGCATGACCCTATCTGCCAAGAGACGCCTACAATACCAAAATGACGGCTACGGAAGATGTTTTCAGAGCGCTTCGTCAGGAGAAGCGTTCCCAAAGCATTTTAATCACCAGCCGACGGGGTTGCAAAAACTGGCCCACTTCAGGGGTCAGGCAGATGATGACCTCGCAAGGTCTTCTACGCTTCTGATAAAGTTCTTCCCTGAGGGGAAAATGTAAGTGTCAAAGACGAGGGAACACCGCGTTTCACTTATGCTGAAGAGTGAAAAATATATTAATGTTTTGTATCATTTGTTGCTTCAGGAATGTACCGTTATGGTAAGGCTACTGCAGTATAAGACAGTTCGGTTGGATGGACGAGGTCAGGGGTCCACGTGAAGTCCACGTGAAGATTCTTACATCACGTAGCAAGTGAATCATACAATAGAAAATCCCTCATAGAGAGAGAGAGAGAGAGAGAGAGAGAGAGAGAGAGAGAGAGAGAGAGAGAGAGAGAGAGAGAGAGAGAGAGAGCAAGGCTTCCAAAGAAAAAGAGCGTGAGATAACGGTGTGAGAGGGGTAATACATTTCGGCACAGTACATAATTGCATCAGGCAGACGGTCCACCCAAAGACGAACGCACCAGAAGGCTCTTGGAGAGAGCTTTTGCGAGACAACAGCAAAAGGCTTCATTGTTTAATCTTTAAATAAATTCTCCCACTTTAATGGTACAACAAAGAAAGTTACCCATTCATCCCAGAAGCCTGGACAAAATTTAAAAAAAGTAAAAACAAATTATTGCTAAATATAAATTACAATATGGACAATCCTGAGTGACCTTCAAATTCATAACCGATTCTGTACACGTCCCTTAATATATATATATATATATATATATATATATATATATATATATAATATATATATATATATATATATATATATATATATATATATATATATATATATATATGTGTGTGTGTGTGTGTGTGTGTGTGTATGTATATATATGTATATATATATATATATATATATATATATATGTATATATATATATATATACATATACATACATATATATATGTATGTATGTATATGTATATATATATGTATATGTATATATAATGTATGTATATATATAAACAAACTTTAAGTGAACACTCACGCCTGACCGTCAGGAAAAGGGTATTACTGACAGTGCGCCCGACGGCATTGGAGGCCGTGCACGTGTAGGATCCCGAATGACTCTTGACGACACTCCTGAGGACTAGAGAAAGCCGCTGGTCACCACACCGGCACTCACGTTCTGAAGGATGTCCTGGCCCTTGGAGGGTCAAAGGGAGGAAGGTCGTTTGACTTCACTTTCCTGGAACAGCTCTTCTAAGTTCAAAGATCATTCACTTGATCCTTCTCGTGGAGGTAAATCCTGTTTCTTCACTTGCAGACGTAGTTCTATTCATACTCCTGGTAGTTACACAACTTGGAAACAGGTGGTGGTTTTTCTTCTCTAAATCTACCGTAGGACTAATCCTCAATGATTTGTCTGTCACTATAGGACAAGGAACAAATGGTACCCCACCAGCTTCATTACCCAGTAAAACATGCACACCTTCTACAGCTAGTGAGTCCTTTACAGCAAAATCAACGTTCCCTGTCACCAATTTAAACGACAGGTGCAAGCGGTATATAGGAGTTACCTTTTCTCCTCCTATACCCTTCAAAATAACTGAATCTCTGGTGAGATTCTTCTCCAACTGTGGGTGAGCACCATGAACTACCACACTATGGTTACTCCCTGTATCATGTAATACCTTGATTGGTACCTGCACACTCCTTCCTTGAGTTGTCAGTGTACCTTCATCGATATATGGCCTAAAAGCCTCCAAGCTGTTCAGCCACTCACTGCTTGAGGTTACATTTCCACTGGTTGCTAAACACTCAGCTTGTTTGGTCTCAGTCTTCCCAACTGTCTCCGTTGTCCCCACACTGCTCTTCGTAGTTTGCTTCACTGGTTACCTTTAATCACTTAACCAACTGGCTTGGTCTCCTGTTGTGTCTGAGAACAATCTCGACTGTAGTGTCCTACTCTTCCACGCTTGAAGCAGACAACATTAATCTTCTGTATCTGTCTTGAGAAACTGGATGATGAGGATTTAGCATTCGAGTGTAGAAGGGTATTACCTGGCTTTGTAGTGGCATTGCCACTAGAGGGATTCTCAGTAGTAATGTTCCTGAAATTTGGATGAGACCTAAAACTTGTGCATTGTTGGTTCTGGTACTTGACACTATATTTCCTTTTGCTACAAATTATGTTAAAATCTTCACTCAGTGTAGCAGCTTTGTCAAGTTTCTTAACCTCTCTCTCTCTTAAATAGGCTTGTATGTGTTCAGGAATTCCTCTAAGATATTGCTCTAGGAATACTAACTCCTCAAGGTCGTCCATAGATTTAATTTTAGCAGCCTCCAACCATCGGTTGAAACAACTTACTTTGTTTACAAGAAGGCATTTGGCCAAGTCCAAGGACCAGTTTCAAGAAAGGCCTTCAGTCATCTTGTCATCCTTTCTCAAAGATCTGAATCTTTCATTGTAATATTCAGGGATCATATGGTACACTTGTAGCACATTATGTCTGAGTACCTTGTACTCTTTACACTGATCAGCTGATAAGGCTAAATAGGCACTTCTTCCTTTACCAATGAGAACACTCTTTAACGAGAATGACCATTTATCTTCTGGCCATCCCATACCCGAAGCCACTTTTTCAAAGTGATCAAAAACTCAAAATTTAATTAATTCTTAAATTAAATTATCAAACAAAACTGAACCACAAAACTTTAATTTATCAAGAAATTAAATTAATCAAGCAAAATTTGAATTATCAAAATTACTCAAGATTTAAAAAGAAAAATTCAGTAAATGAAAATTAAATCAAGTATGCAATGCTGAATTATCAAGAAATATTTAAAATACTAAGTAAATAAATACTAAATCACCATATATAAAATGTGAAAAACGAAGAGATTGCAAACACAAGAACACACAAAAAATACGCAAAAGTATTATCAATAATAATCTCTTGATTTTTCACATTTTATATATTGGGGATTTAACATATATTTTCTTAATATTTTAAATATTTCTTGATAACTTAACATTGCATACCTGATTTTAATTTTCATTTACTAAAATTTTCTTTTCAAATAATGAGTAATTCTTGATAGTTTAAATTTTGCTTGAATAATTTAATTTCTTCATAAATTAAAGTTTATTTTATTTAGTTTTGTTTAATAAATTAATTAAAGAATTAATTAAATTTTGTGTTGTTGTCAAGTAATAGTAAATTTTTCAGATTGTGAATTCTAATTATAAATTTAGAATTTAAAAACAAATTTTTGTATTTGAAATTTTAAAAACTGTTTCATTTATTGACCGCCAGTGAATAGGATTAATTGTGTGAATAAGGCAAAGTGATAAACATGTTTTGTTCCTTTAGTTTTGCTGAAGTGAATTAAGACCAGGGAAACAGTTTAAAGTTGTTTAATAGAGTGATGCCCTTTTACTCTAGTATATTTCTTGTTTAATTGTTGATACCTCACACTTGTTTTGATAAACTTAGTTTGATTTTTCACGTGATTAATGAGCTTTTTAAGGGATCACTGTTACCTTTAGAGTACTCAGTCGTAATTGTTATTGTTATGAGAGTTCAGGTATCTGGCTGAAGTGAGGTAAATTTTTGAATTCTGTGATTAGTTGTGTAATAACCAGGTACTTGCTACTCTTCGTGACAGTATATATACGTATATATATATGTGTATATATATATATATATATATATATATATATATATATATATATATACACACATTATGTATACTATATATATATATATATATATATATATATATATATATATATATATATATATATATATATATATATATATAATGTATATATATGTGTGTATATATATACATATATATATATATATATATATATATATATATATATATATATATACAGTATATATATATATATATATATATATATATATATATATATATATATATATATATATATATATATATATATATACATATATGTGTGTGTGTGTGTGTGTGGGTGTGTGTGTGTGTATACACTCACACATACTAGCTGACCAACCCAGTACTGCCTGGGAAAACTCTGAATGGCACCTGACAAACTCTCTCTCTCTCTCTCTCTCTCTCTCTCTCTCTCTCTCTCTCTCTCTCTCTCTCTCTCTCTCTCTCTCTCTCTCTCCTCCCAACACCCTTCTACTCTCTCTCTCACTTCCTCCCTCTTTCTTGTTAAGATAGTTGCTTCAATTACATTGCCCAGTATTTTTTACATTTTATATTTCACCCCTTCTCACCCCCCATCCCTATCAATGCTGTACTTGGACTTAAAGGGCATCTGGAGTATCACTATTCATCTCAGCAACCTCAAAAATTATGGTTTAGACACTAATATCTGTCGTTCTCGGTTATTTTTACAAGTCACCCCCTCTTCCTATCAGGGCTCAACTTGGACTTAAAGGGCATCGGGAGTGTCACCATTCATCTCAGCAAACTCAAACACTATTCGATTAGACACTAATATCTGTCGTTTCCAGTTATTTTTACAGTTCAACCCTTCCCACCCCTTCTAACCATCTCCCCTTCCTATTGGGCTGAACTTGGACTTGAGGGGCTTCAGGAGTGTTACTATTCATCTCAGTGACCACGGAAACTATGGATTAGACTCTAATATCTGTTGTTTTTGGTTATTTTTATGTGTCACCCCTTCCCATCCCTTCTCACCCCCCTTTCCTTTTGGGGCTGAACTTGGAATTAAAGGGCATCGGGAGTGTCACTATTCATTTCAGCAACCTCAAAAACTATTGATTAGACTCTAATATCTGTGTTTTTGTTGATTTTTACATGTCACCCCCTTCCCACCTCTTGTCGACCCCCTTCCTACTGGGGCTGAACTTGGACTTAAAGGGCATTGGGAGTATCACTATTCATCATGCAATGAAGAATAACTTGTGTCTACATCGTGCAATGAAGAATAACTTAGCTCTACATTGTGCAACGTAGAATAACTTAGGTCTACATTGTGAGAACATAAATATTTCATTTTTAGTTTCAATTTTAGCTCAAAATTACATTGTAATGTACACATTACTGACACCACCTTCTTCGTATCAGTCCACGCACTTTTTTCTTCCACCAGAGAGAGAGAGAGAGAGAGAGAGAGAGAGAGAGAGAGAGAGAGAGAGAGAGTTTATCTCTTTGAATGTGGTGAATTGTGAAATTTTAGTATATTTCGCCATTACTTCTGCAGCATCTATTCTCTTACTTACATGATTCCCTCACTCAGGTAGATCTAGTGTATATCAAAGGCATAAAAATTCTGATTTAATTGACAAGTATGCGAGCAGTAACTCCCAATAGTACTGTCTCTCTCTCCCTCTCTTTGGTGGAGCTCTTACTTAGAATTGCCTGTATCTTTTTTAACGTGACGGACCTTTCTGGGCCCATATAAGCGTATAAATAATCCACAAAGGTTTGGGGAGAGGTCCAGTATCCAGCATCGCCTGAATCTCAGTCTGATACTGAGTCTGAGACTGACAGTTTACGCAGAGCCTCCTCGCTCCCAGCAGCCAACAATGTGCTGTTGTCAGTTAAGCAGATTTCTTGAGAGATATAAGTAAGTCTTTTTCTTGTTTTCTTTCCCATCTTTAGCTCTGAAGGGGAAGAGTTTATTTTAACATGTTGACACTCTCTCATTTCACTTCCAATGAAAGAGACGAATCTGGCGCTTGTGCATTTTAGTCACATTAATCCATCAAGGATTTCTTCCTTGGTAACTTGTATTGTTCTCGACAGCAGTCATGCAAGTTTGATAATGGAGTCTTTTGGAACAAGGGTTGGGATACAAACAACGGGACATCTCAGCCACGGGTGTTTCCCCAGGTGAGGCAACTGTCTAAACTATACTAACTAAACAGTTACCTCCCAGGGCAAATAATTTTAACCAACAGCTGGTGGCCCAGGGATTCCCACAATGCTTCTTCAGAAGCACTCTTGCACCAAAAGTCAAAGTGTTTCCCCAGGGAGGTAACTGTCTGGGGGAACAGTTGCCTCACATGGGGAAACAGTCCAGTCTCAACAGTTAACTCTTAGCCCAAGAGTGCCTCTGAAGAGTTGACTGTTGAGCCTGGAGTGTTTCCCAGGTGAGGCAACTGTCCCCCCAGACAGCTACCTATCTGGGCAAGCACTTTTGGCCAACAGTTGGTGGCCCTTGGGCTCTCTTGGAGCAAGCTCTCTTAGGCAAAGTCGACTGCTGAGCCTGGAGTGTCTCCCCACATGAGGCAACTGTCCCCCCAGACAGCCTCTCTGGGCAAGCACTTTTGGCCAACAGCTGGTGGCCCTTGGGCTTTCTTGGACCAAGCTCTCTTAGGCCAAGTCGACTGTTGAGCCTGGAGTGTTTCCCCAGGTGAGGCAACTGTCACTCCGGACAGCTACCTCTCTAAGTAAGTACTTTGGCCAACAGCTGGTGGCTCAAGGGCTGCCCACAATGCTTCTTCAGAAGCACTCTTGCACCACAAGTCAACTGTTGGACCTGGAGTGTTTCCCCAGGGAGATAACTGTCTGGGGGAACAGTTGCCTCACCTGGGGAAACAATCCAGTCTCAACAGTTAACTCTTAGCCCAAGAGTGCCTCCGAAGAGGCATTGTGGCCAGCCCTTGAGTCACCAGCTGTTGGCCAAAAGTACTTTCTCAGAGGGGTAGCTGTCCGGGGGGACAGTTGCCTCACCTGGGGAAACACTTCATGCTCAACAGTCAACTCTTGGTCCAAGAGAGCCCTAGGACCACCAACTGTTGGCCAAAAGTGTTTGCCCAGAGAGGTAGCTGTCTGGGGGGGACAGTTGCCTCACGTGGGGAAACACTCCAGGCTCAACAGTCGACTCTTGGTCCAAGAGAGCCCTGGGACCACCAGCTGTTGGCCAAAAGTGTTTGCCCAGAGAGGTACCTGTCTGGGGGGGACAGTTGCCTCACCTGGGGAAACACTCCAGGCCCAACAGTCAACTCTTGGTCCAAGAGAGCCCTAGGACCACCAGCTGTTGGCCAAAAGTGCTTGCCCAGAGAGGTAGCTGTCTGGGGGGGACAGCTGCCTCACCTGGGGAAACACTCCAGGCTCAACAGTCAACTCTTGGTCCAAGAGAGCCCTAGGACCACCAGCTGTTGGCCAAAAGTGTTTGCCCAGAGAGGTAGCTGTCTGGGGGGGACAGTTGCCTCACCTGGGGAAACACTCCAGGTTTAACAGTTAACTCTTGGTCCAAGAGAGCCCTAGGACCACCAACTGTTGGCCAAAAGTGCTTGCCCAGAGAGGTAGCTGTCTGGGGGGGACAGTTGCCTCACGTGGGGAAACACTCCAGGCTCAACAGTCAACTCTTGGTCCAAGTCCTATGATCAAATGACCAGTCACTGTTGTTCCCTCCTGGTCGAAAAGTAGCAATCCTTCCGCCATCATACTTCTTCATTAAATTCCTTTGATTTTGCATCACTTGTAGGTTTCTCACTGTCTCCAACTTTGGCGGAAGGCAAAGATCCTTTGTTGTCATCCTTGTCTGAATCCTGAGAGTGATCCATAGTTAGCGTCAACGATACGATGTGATCCAGCTTTTTGACCTGCTTCCTGATTTTTTTCATGAGATTTATATTTTTTCCCTTCTCGTTTTCTAGAGCATTTGCCATTGAAGTTATCACTTCATCTTTTTGGGCAAGTTTACCTTTAATATTTGAATTTATGCCTTCTAATTCAGCCATCCACTTCTTCGTCTGCTCAAGTTCTTCGTTCAATATTTTGTTCTTCTCTACTTCAGTTTCTAAATAATTCTTTATTAAAGTTATTTCCCGGTCCTTCTGAGCTAATTCCACTTTCATGCCAGCATTTTCACCTTCTACTTCAGCTGCCCAGTTTCTCATCAGCTGAACTTCCTCTTTCAGAATTTTGTTGTTCTCTTCTCTATTTTCTAAAGAATTCTTCAGTGAATCTATTTGCTGGTCTTGCATAGCTATTTCCTCCTCCAATTTGGCCTTTTTGCCTCCTAGTTCAGCTATCCAGTTTCTCATCTGCTGAACTTCTTCATTCAGAATTCTTTTTTCTCCTTCTCCATTTTCTAAAGAATTCTTTAGTGAATATATTTCTTGTTCTTTATAGGCCAGTTCCTCCTCCATCTTCGCATTTTGACCTCCAAGTTCAGCTACCCAATTTTTCATTTGCTGAACCTCTTCGTTCAAAATTCTTTTTTCTCCTTCTTCATTTTCTAAAGAATTCTTCAGTGAATTGATCTGCTGGTCCTTCATAGCTATTTCCTCCTCCAGTATAGCATTTTGACCTCCAAGTTCGGCTACCCAATTTCTCATTTGCTGAACCTCTTCGTTCAAAATTCTTTTTTCTCCTTCTCCATTTTCTATAGAATTCTTCAGGGAACATATTTCTTGGTCTTTATGGGCCAATTCGTCCTCCATCTTCGCATTTTGACCCCCTAGTTCAGCTACCCAGTTTCTCATCTGCTGAACTTCTTTATTCAAAATTTTGTTCTTATCCTTTTCAGTTTCTAAAGAATTTTTCAGTGAAATTATTTCCCGGTCTTTCTCAGCTTTTCCTTCCTTAATCTTTTCAAATTGTTGTTCTAGATCGGAGTTCCTCTTTCGTTGACCAGCTACTTCTTGCTCTGAAGCTTCCTTCAGCTTCTTCAGATGGTCGACCTCCCTCTCTTTCTCAGCCAAGGTTTCTCTCAAGTGCTCAATCTCCGTCTTGAAACATTCATTCTGCGAAGCCAACGCTCGATTGGTGGCTTCAGCTTCTTTTAATCTGAAGTCGAGCTGAGTTCCTTCTTTCAGAGCGCTTTCCAGGTCTTTCTCCTTCTTCACCATTTTCTCCTGGTAAATATTTCTCGTTTCTGTTTCGTCTTCCTCTCTCTCCATCAGTAACTTATTTTTCTCTTCGACACGATTTTCCAGAGACGTTATTTCCACCATCAATTCCCTGTTTAACCTTTCCAGTCTCTTTTCGTTCTCTAAAGCCTGCTTTAAACTCTCTTCTAACTTCCTCTGGCCAGCTTTCTTCGCCTCTTCAAAACGACTTTTCATTTCTTTTCTTTCCTCTGCGTTTCTTCCAATCAAAAGATCTTTCTCCACAACTTGATTTTGTAGAGACTCGTTCTCCTCCTTAGTTCCGTTCAAGAGACGTTCCATTTTACTTTCCTGGATTTTACTTCTTTCCAGAGTCTCTTCCAGCATCTTCTTTTCAGCGTCCGATCGCCATCGTTGTTGTCTCATCTCCTCCAGCTCTTCCTCCTTCTCAACAATTCCTTTTTCGTCCGTTTCTAGACGATCTTTCAGTATTGCCACTTCGGTTCTTTGCCTCTCTAGATCTTCTTCCAGTCCGTGAACGTATTTTCCGTGTCGTTTGTATATCCTGTAAACAGTCACTGCCAGGCCAGCCACCAAAGCCACACCCGCACAAGCCATGGCAACGGCAATGGCCGGAGTCCAGAATTTCTGTTCTTCCACTTCTCCTGGATTGACAGATTCCACATTAATAAGATATAAATCCTGTGGGCCACTCAAAGGTCCTTCAGCCCAGTAGAGCATCCTTAGGTCCTCAACAATCGAGTTAAACAAACCACAGGCCACAAATGATAGTACACAAAATGATACGTAGTAAGCAAACATCATGAAATGTTACCCAAATACATCAGCTGTCACTAGCCCTAGTTTCTAAAACTGACGAGTGGTATTTCGATCCGAGGAAGGCTCCAGCACTGGCTTCGGAGCGCCTCGTTCCTGGCTCAGCTCCGAAGCCTGCTTCTTTTTCTTCTTCTTCTTCTTCTTCTTCTTCTTCTTCTTCTTCTTCTTCTTCTTCTTCTTCTTCGTGTTTGGATGAAGAAGGATTCTTGCTCCCTGAGCCCGGAGCTTCTGACTGAAGTCCTTCCTTCGACAGGATTGTCATAGGAATGCTGGTAGAAAATTAGTAACACTTTCTCTTTACCTCAACCGAAATAATTTTTTTCCATTCCAGTGTTCTCCTCGGTTTTTCTTAGGCAAGTCGCTTCTCTTTCGTCCTCAAGTTTACTGACGATAAATTTTGTATTGTTGATTAATTTTTTGACGCCTGACTGCCCTCGAAAGCTTCTTCAGGGATGCTGCTGGACTCTTGGGGACGTTTCTGTTCGCAGTGAGGGGAATATTTCATCGCTGATATTTCTTTTTTATTTGGCGATCGCGTGTTTCCTTTCACCAGTCTGTCAAGTTTTAAATTTATTGTTATTATAGTAGTGATAATACAGTCATTATTATTATTATTATTATTATTATTATTATTATTATTATTATTATTATTATTATTATTATTATTATTATTATTATTATGTCCTACCCATTTTCTCTCTCTCTCTCTCTCTCTCTCTCTCTCTCTCTCTCTCTACATATATACATACATACGTAAATATATTCATATTTACACACAAAAATATACAATATATATATACATTCGAAAACGTGTTTTTTTCACATTCGTACCTTGTTCCTTATTGGAAATCAGAAAATTCATTTTGCTAGGAAAAGTAAAATATGAATTCAGGACCAACATTCTTTTGTCTATGTGTAGACGAATAATGTATTCGGGCATCCACGAACATAAAACGAAATAAGGGCCATGAAAAGATAATTTCGTCGAATGAAGACGCCATTCAGCATCCGAAAGCAAAGTTAGCGCCTCATTCAAGGGGCATAAACCTCAAACCAAATGAGATTTTGCTGCGTTGGGAGAGATCAAGACAGCAAAAGATCCTCTTGATATTTGCAGCTTTTGCAAGGAATCTCTCTCTCTCTCTCTCTCTCTCTCTCTCTCTCTCTCTCTCTCTCTCTCTCTCTCTCTCTCTCTCTCTCTCTCTCTCGTACATATATACATATAAAAATGGGGATATGAATGTTCTGGAAATCCATAGAATGGAAAGCATGGCAGAACCATTGCAGAAGGAGGGAACGCCCCTATACGTGGGAGGCCGGGGGGGGGGGGAGGGCGCGGTTGTCCAATTACCATTGCAATAGAAGAAATAAGGCAAAAAGAGGGACGCAATAAAACCAGATAAGGTCCTCCATTCCGCTAAAGAACACGAAAGTCAGCTCCTCTCAGGATTCAAATCTTTCTTAAGAAAAAGAAATTAACATTTTTTTTAATGAATTTCGGCAATAATATCATAGGCCACTGATTTCCTAAGTTTGTGTTGCTTAAGAAAATTCTGTTGTTTTTTGAATAACCAGAGATGTCACGGAACAAATGAACTGATCCAGATTTATCATTTGTCATATAAAAGAAAATGCTGCTTAAAGGTAGATGAATGAGACGAAACGAAAGCTCGAAATACTAATAAAATATGACAGTAAAGACTGAAATGATTGCATACCACGCACACACACATACACACACACACAAACACACACTCACACACATACACACACACACTCATATATATATATATATATATATATATATATATATATATATATATATATATATATATATATATATATATATATATAAGAAAGTTAATGCTATATAAATCGGTGAACAAGTGTCTTCCTCGACAGGCAAGTGATGAATGATCATTCATCTTCGTCACTTGCCTGTCGAGGAAGACAGTTGTTCTCCGAAGTATGTAGCAATAGCTTTCTACCTTTGGCCTTTTTATGGGCTCCTTTTATTAGGTGGAATTCTGTTTTAACATAAAATATTTCACATTCATATGTATATAATACACACACACACACACACACACACACATATATATATATATATATATATATATATATATATATATATATATATGTATATATATATTTATATATACACACACACACACACACACACACACACACACACACACACACACACACACACACATATATATATATATATATATATATATATATATATATATATCAGCACGTTAGGGTGAAGGATCATTCCATTATTCCTTTTCAAGGTACTTTATTGTTGCTGCGACGTTTCAGGACTAAAGTCCCATTTTCAAGCTATAAAAATAAAAGTTAAAAGTTAAAATAAAAACTCGGACTAAAATTAAGTAAAAAAAAAAAAACCTTATACATATATACAAATAATATAAAAAAAGTACAAAGGATAGGGAGGAGTAACTACCATAAGGTGCTGAAGGCACAGACCGAGTGACTATTCGGGCCGGGTTCAGCTTCGACTTAAACTCACGAGAGATACAGAGGTGTTGAGGAAGACTGGGTGTTTAACTGTGGAACTAGTTGTTTAATAAAGAGTGTTTCCAAGATTGCTAAATATTGTTCGTTAGGAGTTTGGCCTATAATTTTAAAATCTTTGTAGTTTATGTCATATTTGCATTTCTTTGCATGTTCTCGTATACATGAAAATTCAGGATTAGTCAATTTGACGCCTGTTCGATAGCTAACGCCTCGATGAGAGTCCAATCTCACTTTGAGTAACCTCCGTGTGGAGCCGACGTACTTCCCAAGATTACATCTAGGGCAATTAAATAAATATACGACTCCTGAGGTCATTAGTGGATCGAGTTTCTCCTTATGTTTAAACAGAGATCTAATACTCATTGGGTTGCAGGGTATTAGCTTTAATTCAATGGCAGGTAAAAATTTCTCGACTAACAACTTCAATTCACGATAGAAATTTAGGTCATGAATAAATGGGACACTTGCATATAATCGTAATTTTGGTACTGTAGGTATTTTAATTTTAGGATGGAAGATATTGTTTAAAAATTTGCTGAGGTGTTTATAAAAAAGTTTTTTTATAAACACCTCAGCAAATTTTTAAACAATATCTTCCATCCTAAAATTAAAATACCTACAGTACCAAAATTACGATTATATGCAAGTGTCCCATTTATTCATGACCTAAATTTCTATCGTGAATTGAAGTTGTTAGTCGAGAAATTTTTACCTGCCATTGAATTAAAGCTAATACCCTGCAACCCAATGAGTATTAGATCTCTGTTTAAACATAAGGAGAAACTCGATCCACTAATGACCTCAGGAGTCGTATATTTATTTAATTGCCCTAGATGTAATCTTGGGAAGTACGTCGGCTCCACACGGAGGTTACTCAAAGTGAGATTGGACTCTCATCGAGGCGTTAGCTATCGAACAGGCGTCAAATTGACTAATCCTGAATTTTCATGTATACGAGAACATGCAAAGAAATGCAAATATGACATAAACTACAAAGATTTTAAAATTATAGGCCAAACTCCTAACGAACAATATTTAGCAATCTTGGAAACACTCTTTATTAAACAACTAGTTCCACAGTTAAACACCCAGTCTTCCTCAACACCTCTGTATCTCTCGTGAGTTTAAGTCGAAGCTGAACCCGGCCCGAATAGTCACTCGGTCTGTGCCTTCAGCACCTTATGGTAGTTACTCCTCCCTATCCTTTGTACTTTTTTTATATTATTTGTATATATGTATAAGGTTTTTTTTTTTTTACTTAATTTTAGTCCGAGTTTTTATTTTAACTTTTAACTTTTATTTTTATAGCTTGAAAATGGGACTTTAGTCCTGAAACGTCGCAGCAACAATAAAGTACCTTGAAAAGGAATAATGGAATGATCCTTCACCCTAACGTGCTGATGTCTACCGGTTGATAGAACCCCCTCTCAATCCTCACTATATATATATATATATATATATATATATATATATATATATATATATATATATATATATATATATATATACAAAGCCACAAATATCGTTTAATAGAGAATTCACCATACTCTGGAAATAACTAACATCCAAAGGGAATTACAATTGAATAAGTACTTCTGCCAGTGGTCAGAATATCATTGTTTCTATACCAAAAGCCATGGTTCGAATCCTGGCCGCCGCAGAAGCGCCTACTTGTTATAATTCCCTCTGGGTTTTTGGGTGTTAGTTATTCCCAGGGTAAAGTGAAATCAATATCAAGCACTCAATATATATATATATATATATATATATATATATATATATATATATATATATATATATATATATATATATATATATATATATATATACTGTGTGTGTGTTTGTATGAATATCTGTAAAATAAGATTAAACGTGAAATATAAAATTCCCTTCTGTAAAGCACTGCCCCTCTTATTGTGGTGACGGTCCTTTCCACGAAAAACAAGTAAAAAGAAAGCAAGAACCAGCCTTACACTCCTGTTCTTCGAGGTGGAAAGTGTTGGGGCTTCAGGGATGAAAGTTATTGCCGCCAGACTCCTAAAAGTCCCATCATTTTCCGACGGGGTTTTCTGGCCTCCTGAATCCACCAGGATATTTCTAGGACTTTCACACGTGCAGACGACTCTGTAGATCGGGATTGTAAATTAATTTCACTCTTATCTAAATCAACGTGATTCTAATATTGCAGGTTTTATGAACAGTAATTAAAAATTATCAATCGATTCATAAATAATAAACTTTCGTGAGACTTAGATTTTAAGTCATATGATTTAAAAATGGAGAAACAAATCCACTGTTAAGTATGGGTACAAATATATTTAAAAATAAATCTAAACAGGGCTTACGGGAATCTGTTCGATACCCTTGAAAAGGGAAATCGAACAGATTCCCGATCTCTCTTTGTAGAGATTTGTTTTTAAATATATGTACCCATACATTAACGTGTATTTGTTTCTCCATTTCAGACTCATGCAACTATAAGTATTTTTTTATTTAAACAGATGTAGCATAAATTGGTCATTATAATTATTAACTGGAAATAATTATTTTGTACTCTGTTAATTGTATTTTAATGAAGAATGGCTATTTTAGTAGCTTTTATGTTGAAAGAACTGAAATATAATTGTATGGTAGCATTTCGTTCTACCTTCCGAAAGCTGACAGACATCAGTACTGTCTTGAATGTCTTCTCTGCTAAACTCCTGTCTATTTTGGTTCTGTCTTCTTCCAGGATATCTCTCAGCTGCAATCCAAAATGATTTCAGTGACAATGATTTTTTTCAATAATATTTTTCATTATTCTTGTTTCATTTCATAAATCATGAAATGAACAACTCTCATATTTTCATATATTCTTTCGTAGAGATTAGCATATTTATAAATTTGTGTCCTTACAATTTACAAAAGGTTTTGCAAATTAATTCATATACCAAAATTCCTAACAGTAAAGACGTTTTTAAACGTCATGAGTCGAAAAAGTAAAATAAGGTCAAGAAGAGACTCGGAAGAGCCAACGGAATGAGAAATAATCTTGATAAAGAGCATCACTGTTCGACCTCTGGGGAAATTTGCGCCTCGTTCATACTTGTCTCATTGGCACCTTGGGGGATTCCTCTTCTTCCGCTTAACGGAATGGACCGCAAGACTCTTTAAAAGAATGAAGGTGGGAGAGAGAGAGAGAGAGAGAGAGAGAGAGAGAGAGAGAGAGAGAGAGAGAGAGAGAGGGGGAGAGAGGGGGAGAGAGAGAGAGAGAGAGAGAGAGAGAGAGAGAGAGAGAGAGAGAGAGAGAGAGAGAGAGAGGAAATGTGGACCTCTCTTATCACTATCGTTTAACTTACATTGAAAACAAAGTTGTTCATTTAAAATGAGTTTTACTTTGGAAGGAAAACATTCGCAGTGTGTTTAAAGGGAAAAGAAAACCTTATGAGTAAATTTAGTGCGTGTTTCCGTTAGCCACTTCAGAAGATCACTGGCAGCTCGGAGCTCTCAAAGAAAATGTGTTTATTTCGTTCCAGTGTTGAAGAATGCTCCCACGTTGAGTGTGTCTTTCAGATTGCCTTTGCTCTTCTTGTTTTTTCCTGTTCCTCTTTCTATATTACATATTTTCATTCGCGACGAATTTCATTGTCTGTTGCTCTTAATCTCTTTCTTCAGTAGTCTCTTCCAAATGCCACAGGTTACACGCCTTCCTTCTTACCAACCTGTCTGCCTTTACGCAATCCGTGAGTCATCTTTGTTACCATCTTTCTTGATTCTTCTCATTCATTCATTCCGTCCATATTTTTTGGAAACTTGGTCTCTCTCTCTCTCTCTCTCCCTCTCTGCCAGTTTTAGAAAGCAGTACTTACGACTGAAGAGTCTGCATCAGACCTCTGATGTAGTGGTTCTGTCACATTAGTTCGCATAAATTACTTTTATTTAAGTGCAGTTATTTTAATAAACAACGGACGTGATTATCAGTGCGAACAAAATCTATTTGAATATTACAACATGCTGAGCGTAAGGGCTTCCAAAACCTACTCTTTAATTTTCACTGCTACTGAGGTCATTCGAAAAAGTCAAAACAAGGGACACATTTGAGTTCCCCCGTCAAGGCGAGTTTCATCGCCTGAGGGGTTTCATAGAGGTTGCTCTGACTACAACTTCCTTTCTTCTTTCTTTCTCTTTTCAAAACTTCGGACGGAAACCCTCGTGGACAGAGTCAACAGACTACAAACCCAAGAAGGTTCTAAATGGAAATCAGCCTGCAGAGAGAGAAAAGTTATAGGAAAAAGTTGATAAATAAATGAACATGAGGGAATAGAATATAAAACTAACACTCCTGAATTCAGAAGACATCAGCAGAGAGCAGAAAGAAATTTGGTCCTCGCTTAAATATTTGGAGATCAGAAGATTCCACAACTGCTCAAGATAAGCTACTCCGCATTTTAGTTGTAGCCAAGATAAAACTCCCAGCAAACTGAGTAGTGTTAAACCTGAAACTAAAAAACGACGCACTGTTTGCAGCTGCAGCCTGCCTGGTGTTGCGAGCAAAAACAGCTAGGTCAAGTCAAGAAGAATGCAGAGGATGTTTGTACTAAAGCATTCGGAAAAATTTACCAGTATCTCCGTCTGTAAACTCTACAATCAAGTAGGCTATTGTTTGATGGTAAAAAAAAATTAATACATAGCTCCATCGACCTTAAGTGTTTGTGATGATCGTGCATCTTGGTCGCCTCAGCAAGACTCGCTATGACAGCCGGTAGCTGCATCTTGAGCAAGTGTTGAATCCTATGATACTCAGACTCCAGAGAGGTCTCTCTGCGAAACAGACAATTTGCTCGTCTCTTCTTAGACAGGACTTAGACGAATGTTTAATGCTTGCCATTAACCTCTCAAAATTAATAGTTGATGTAGTAATATGAAACTTCTTTGGCATAATGTCGTACTTTTGGCTTTATTTACTCCTCTTGTAAATCTGTATTCAGCAATTTTTTGCTCGATTTTTTTTTTTTTGCCTATCTTTGACAATTCGATTTCCAATTTTCATTTCACATATTTCACTCTTGTTTTGCTTATTTTACTTGATTTTGTTTTACATGTATTTTGTATGAATGTTAATAATGCGTTGCCACTGCCTCTGAAGCTTTGCAGTCACGTGTTTTTTCGCTCAGCGATTTCGCAGGTGCCACGAATGCTTACTTCAGAGCCCAGCTGTTTTGACGTTAGCTTCCGCTCCCTTAGAAACAGAGAAAATGCTTTTCTTTTGAAATTTAGTACAAATCACCATCCTTGAACATTGCTCCGTACTGATGCGGCTTCCAGCGGAAGTCCGCTGGTGGGGTATCGGAACGTAAAAATGTGTTCATGTTCGTTCCAAACGGGAGGGGCGGACGGGTCGAAGATTGGGATTTTGTGTACAGGTGAATTATTAGGGCACAAACTATTATCCGTTTGAGACGTGCGTGTGGTGAGCCTTTCGCTACCGCTGTTGAGGTAAGCTTACGTTTATGGTGCCCAAGTGGACTTTTTATTTTTTGTGTCTAACTGTATTTTTTTATAATATCGTTTATGTTCTGATATGTTATATTTTGCCTATTTTCTTTAACTTGTGTTTTAGGTTTTAATGGCCAAGGAATTGCGCATATTTTAGTGTTTATGTTTCAAAGTGATTTGCTCTCTCTTCTGCAGCTGTCCCGTTACAAGGTCGCGAAATAGGGGACTTTGACAAACATGTTGACTTCGGTCACTGATGACAATTCTACTTTTTGGTTTCTTCTGGGGAAGATTTCATTAAGGTCAGTGTTTAATTTTGTTGTTTAAAGTTAGGGACTGTTTTAACGGACACTTCGCTTAATCTCATTTATCCATACATGATGTTAGACTCATTGAATAAAGCTATATTTTTGTAATCGATCGTCTCTTTTAAGAACCTAGCTTAGTCTTAGGTAAGAATGAGAGAATGGGGGTGTCGGTCATAGAAAACGTGAGACCCCTTCCTAGAACTAAAGTAGATGATGGACAGAGACAAGTCTCTCCCTCCTTTTGGATTTTTAGATTGAAAAGGGGCGGGGGGAGGGGGGGGGAATAGCCCATGTTTTTCACTCCCATTGTTTGCCTGTTATCATCAGATTTTTCACTGTCTCATTTTTACTTTCAAGTTCCTACTTTCTAATTTGGAAATATTGGTATGCAAAACTCTTGATAAGAATTTAGCATTCCCTGAAATATTTACTGTAGTTTATGCTGACCTCATTAGTCCTTATGAAGTGTATTATTTTCGCGCGCACGTGCGCGTGTGTGTGTGTGTGATGAGTAAGTGGAAAGAGGTGCGTGGGAAGAGAGAGGAATTTCACTTTCTTTTTTCATGTGTGAGGATTGAATCAAGGGTAATGTATCTAGACAATGGCCTCTGACTCGTTCAGTCTGAAAATCCATTTTATCTCTGCCACAAGACTCATTCCATGAGGATTACACAGAAAGCCTTCGACAAATTTGGATCAACTTCTCAGAAGAGAGTTATGATGGGGGTCCATAACTATGGAGGTCTTATTGCCACCATACATCTCTCTCTCTCTCTCTCTCTCTCTCTCTCTCTCTCTCTCTCTCTACGTCGTTATCATCTGGATCATTGCCGTTATTTTTTTTAGATTTTCTTTGTGTCAAATCAAATGCTACTCTGATAAAAATCTTAAAAAAAACATGAATCATCGTTCATCATAAACCCCGCTTTGTCTTTCATATATCAAGAAAAATGTGAACCTTCAACCGACTGCTAATTAACGCCGCAAAAGTAATTAAAAAATAAGCCTTCGTTTTGGAAACTTGACAATAATGAGATGGAAAAGAAATATTCAGGAGAACAGGTTTTTCCGAAGATTATTCTGTACTGAGAAACATTTTTCGGTGCATCCCAAGAAGAAAAGAAAGAATCATTTATGTGTGCTGAAGGCACGACTTAGAGAATGGAACAAAAGAGTAGTTTGATAATAATATAAATATTATGACAGTTTAACGTCCTCAAAAGAAAGAAAAGGGAGTCTGGAACATCAAACGAAGTTCAGTTAGCACAAATTTTATTTGAAGCTTTGTTAGGTCCCCACATTTTACCATTTTTGAAAGTGTCTATAAACTCAAAAGATCAATTTTACTATGCCCAGTTGCAGTGATTTGAGCTTCAAAAACACCTGTGAATAAAACTACTTCAAGTAAACCTTCATTTGGGAAAAAAATTTAGAACATGCTTTTTCAAAATTGGAACATGATCGACTTCCTCTTCTGCTGCCAATTTCTGAAAACAGTTGGAGTTACCAACGGCCATTTGCGTTTCCTTCAAAGTATTGTATAGGCTCCAGGCATTTAATTCTGGAAGAAATTGACTTTTCAGATTATAACTTAAGTTAATTTTAATTTTCTCTCTCTCTCTCTCTCTCTCTCTCTCTCTCTCTCTCTCTCTCTCTCTCTCTCTCTCTCTCTCTCTCTCTCTCTCTCTCTCTCTCTCTCTCTCTGTCGAATTACAGGGCAGGTGATTCATTGAATAAGCAGTAAATATTTGTGATCACCAATAGAATGGTTTCTGGGTAACATTCTTTCACTTCTCAGTGTCTGATATGTGCATAAATAAAAGAAAGTTTTTAATTTATTTTGGTAGGAAATAGACCGGAGGTTCTGTCCCGCCTACTCCCTCCCCTCACAGATATTCTGAAATCCTCTGATAGTCTCTTAAGATACTGACCAGACCTGCTGTTGCTTAATTTTGCTGTTAATGTTATGTATTATAACACTACCGTGTTCGTTTCATTGTTTCATTGTTTTATTTACTAAGAGTTCATGAATAGCGATACTGATTTTAGGTTTTGAAGAGTTGAACATTCTTATTTTTATTTTCAGTAATTCGTCTACTTTGTTTTACCAAGGGTCTTAGCAGAATTCCTCTGATACTACCCAATTTTCAACAATAAATGGGCATCATTGCCAATACTGTTAGTAGTGTTACGATATACTTTGCATAATTATTGCTTATTGATAGAAAAAAATGTTGGTTGGGGTTTAAGAAAATAAAGACAAGAGTCCCTTTTTTTTAAATAATGAATAATTTGTAATATAAAGATATACTTTACATAAATATTGTTTAATGACAGAATTACAATTTTTAGATAGAGATTTTTTTTTATATAGACAATAGTCGTTTTTATAGTAATAACTCGGTGACAAGACAGAATAGCCGAATTTTCTGTAGGGAAGCTGGACTAGAACAAATACATTACAATGAGATAAAATCGTAAGCGGATGTAAGTTTACATATTTCAAGTATAATGTTGCCACTTAAGCACTTTTCAGCTTCAATGTATATTAACTTGAATAATTTTATTTGTAAATTATCCCATATTCAAAACATTCAAGTTACGTGGTTTCTAAAAGTTGCCGGTCTTCATTTTATTTGCAGTTTTCAGCCTAATTTCTGCAACATGCACCAACTAGCCTTAATAGCTGATGAGTCTCTATTCATTGCATGATTCATGTTGTATATTAAAAGGGAGAAATTTTCACACATCACCCTTAAAATTATAGAAAATATGTTAGTTGCTAGTTCTGTGTTTATCATTATTATACAAAAAGGTTATGTAGTTCTGACTCATATTTGTGCTTATGGAACTGATTTAATAAGTATTTGGAAATGTCAAAGTCTAGTTAATCTAAGTTGAGTCCATTTTCTATATGGCTATTTTAACACATTTTAATGTTACGTTTTAGTTCCGTTTCCCATTGGGAATGATGTCTCCATCTTGTTTTACTAGACAACTTGACAAAAGCTCCCCAGAATATCTAGTTTTTCAGTAAAATCTAACGGTTTTAGCTTTTAGTGTTCAAAAATGATTATTTTAATTTAATGCAATTCTACTCTTTTATCTGTTTAGCCATTTCCCATAATTACTTCGTGTTGTACTTTCAGAGTTCTGTCAGTTTTGACAGTTCGTCTGGCTACTTCTCTTTCTAAACACCCGTGGGAAAATACCTCCAAAATTTCTCAATTTTAAGTAAATTGCACCATTACTAGTAATTTTTACTACTACATAACAACTTATATTGTCATTTTTATAGTTATTAGGTAATATTTTTATTTCTACTCATCTCATCAATATTTGAAATAAAGGTGAATAGCATTCAGGTTCGAAGAAAGTAAGAAAATATTTTCAAATCAAATTTATGTCACTTTGATAATAATTTTCAAAATTTCACGTAAAATGGAAAATTGAATTTTAATTATAAACAAATAAAACTTAGTGTGCTATGCTTACTTATCGTTATTTCTATAATTACTTTAACTACCAATAGATGTTCATTGCGGCGTTGTGCCCTCAAAGGAAAACGAGCCTAAAATTACATCAGGAAAGGTTCTGAAACCGTTAAATATTCATGCTCTGAATACGATTTGTAATATATTATTGCTTACATAGAATACATTATAGGTATTACTCTACTCTTTCCAAAATAGGAATAAGTTTATGTGACAACTTATTCCTATTTTAGCGTTTCTTTTTGTGGTCTCGTTTCCCCCCAGGAATTCGTCAGCTTCTTCAAACAGGCAACAACAGTCGTTGAAGAAAATACTTGTAATTTTTAAGCAAATCTAACTTACTCTCTGCTTTTATTTTATGTTTTCATTCAGTCAAAAGTAGATGCATAGTTTATTTAACGATTTTTTTTTACGTGGTGGTAAGAAGCAGCTGTCTACAGCAAAGGTTTTCAGTGGAGAGATTGGTTCTGTAGAATCTCACTTGTAATTTAACCTGTCATTTAGCAGTGACGAAATATTCCAACTATGACATTTGTGAAAGATTCTAATACCATTAGGTCCTTCAACCCCATCTCTAAAATTTACAAAAACTAACGGGAAATAATTAGCAGTAGTGTTCAAGGCTGTCACGACATCCTAGGAACCGAGTCACGAGACTTGACTGTGTTTCCCTCTCGACGTCAGCCATGTTGTGTTATTGAGTAAATAGTATAATTCCTCCTCATTCTACAGAATGTAAATCGAGTCCAGTACATTAAAAGTTCATAGGTACGAAGATTAAAGTGATGTATTACATAACTTGCAATTGAAAGTATCATAAATGCGGGAAAGAATGCCGTAATTCTCCCCCTAAGTGCTAATTTGTCTTCGAAGTGAAAAGGGAAAATTTTAATTTTAGTAGATTAGGTTAAGTAAGGGCTGGTAGATTAGGATACAACCCAGTTTGAATTTGCAGTCCCTTGGACTAGTTTAGATTAGGAGTGGTAGATTAGGCCGCAATACTATTTTATACAGTTCCCTAGGGTAGGTTAGGTTAAGTGTGGCAGAATGTAACCCTTTTGACTTTACAGTGGCTTAAGGTTAGGTGTGGTAGGTTAGGACGCAACCCTATTTGAATTTACTGTGCCCCAGGCTTTGCTGGGCAGGGCTTCAGGGGGAGGAGCCCCCCAACTAGGTAAGGCTATGGCTTCCTAGGTGAGGTTAGGTTAATTATATTCTTTTAATTCACTCCTGTAGCATTTTCTCCAACTGAGAAATCCTGCTTTACTACTGTGGTCCCCCACAATTGTTAGACAAAAGGAGGTTGCTTCAAGGATTCTTAATTATTGCCATCTGTTATTTTATGTAGGTTTCCTCATATTTCTGTGTCAATCAGTCAATAGATTAATGCTTATTTTGGTGATTTTCGAAGTTAAAAAAAAACACAAAGTAGGACACGTAGCTTTTCTGTAGAAATACTGGGATATTTAAGTAACTTTCCTTTGGAATTCTAGATTAACAAAGCTTAGCCTGAGTTGCGGCTTCTAGCATAAGGTTCCGAGGCCGAGACATAGGCATAACTCTATTCTGTTCTAAAGTTAGGTTACCATACTGATGCTAGGTAGATTATGTAAGAGGACTGTTAATATTTCAAAAACAAGTTTATTTCACGAGACATCAAACGTAAACAAAACTCAAGCATGAATGACTCTCTTCACATACCATCCGCAACAATTACATAAGAGCTTTTACTCTCTCCTCGCATCGAAGAAGAAGAGAAATTAAAGAGCAAAACAAATGAACAGAGGTGAAGGATAGTTAGATTACAATCAAGAATCCCTATGGTAATGAAGGACAAAAGATTGAGTAAAGAATTGAAAAACTCATAATTTAGACCAGCCGTAAAGCGTTGTATACTTCAGGAGTCTCTCGTAAGTTAGTAATTCCCTCCATTAGGTTCAGAGGTCCTAAGGGGAGTGAGTCGTGGAGAGAAAAAGAAGAAGTAGTCTTATGAAAAAATGAGGGAAAAAATGGTGAGTAGGAGAAAGTGAAAATAGCGTTTTATTTCTCCAAGCGCCAGTTCTGGCAATAGAGTGAGGGGCTTTTCATCCATTCCACGAAACACATCAGTCTCAAAGGGACAGAGAGAGAGGGAGGTTGGATGTAGCAAGGAAAGGAGGTAGGTGGGTGGGCGAAATGTGTGAACGCGTGATGGAAGGGGCCACATACGATGTGGAAACAAACTGAATTGAAATGAGACGGGAGGCTGTAGCATTACAATGAGAAGAGACAAAAGCAAATGACAGGAGAAGCGGCGCTTCTCAGAGGAAGAAGAAACGAAGGCGAAAATGTCGTCGCAGTGAGGGAAAGGACTCGTTTACGTGAGGTAAAAGGTTACCTATGGAGACACGCTAGTTAATTACAAGCTCGCAGCATCTGTTAAGGTAGTCTCTAAAGACAGTAGGTAATGGGAGGCAAACCAGAGAGAGAGAGAGAAACGCACACTGGCTCATCTCTGTTTAAAGGGGAGAGGAAATAGAAATTTCTGAGCATTTACAATGGTTAACTCAGGAAGGAAATGCTCCGTCACTTCCTAAAATTTAGACTTTTCATAAAGATATTAGAAAGCTAATTCAAGAATTAAAATCTGTCATAAACTGACCATAATGACTGAAAGAAGAGGCAACGTTTATTCTCACTAAAATAAATGCCTGCCTGCTTGTCTTTCTGTGTGTCTGTCTGGAACTAATATAATTTTTATTCTTTTGCAGGAATTAGAGGATTCTCCAGACGTTTGCCTATTTACTCTGTGTTAATTTAACATTCCACTTTCCTTCCTCTTATCATAATGAGCGTTTATGCTACACCCACACCTCTAACCTGAAAATGAGTGGTGCTCAAACCAAGAGACAAGTGTCAGCGTTTACTTTGGGGTCGGAGATCCTTTGCCTTTCTAGCTTGCGTCACATCTCCTGCCTTCGTAACGCATTTTCATTCCGTGTTTTCATTAATTATTTAGTTTATGTTACTACATATTTGAGGTCTTTTTCATCTGTTCATTTCTTATTTTTCTTGTCAAAAAATATTTTATGTTTTTATTTTAATTTTTATCCTTATCTATTATATTTTATCTATACTAAAAGGCAGAGCAGAAGTGAACAGTGACTTCATTGGGTAGATTTTTAACCACTTTTTTTTTTATACTTGGAAAAAACGAATTGAACTTTGGCCTGAATGTTGTCTGCCGCTGAACGAGTGAGTGCCTACGTTCCGCCCAGAAAAACTGCGTACATAATATTCATTATTGCATACAATGAAGGCAACACTGAAGAAGGCTATACCAGATTAAACTCAAATTGAGTAATACCACCACCACTATGACAATAATAATGTTACGTTGATTCGCGCTAGAAGGAGAAATCCAAGGTTCGATTCCCGTGCGAGGCGGAGAGTCTTAGACTCTTTCTATTAAATCCCATTTTTCCTACGTTGATTTCAGCATAGATTTATGTACGTCGAAGATAGTTGCTTGAGTTTGCTCATATCTAGAGCGAAAAATAGCGCGGGTTGATTATTCGGCCATCAATGTCTCAGTACAAACTCCTGTAATACCTCTGGTGTGACACCATTTTTGTAACATTATTTTTTTTTTATTCAATTATCAAATGATTGACAGTCATGGTGTATATTCTGAAAAACTAAGCAACCTTAAATGGTGAAATTTTTCTTAATGGTCTATCCGTTTGTCGAAATGTCGTGTCTGATGGCATTTGCCAAATGTCGTTTGTGATATGCCACGTCAGGAATCCAGCTGTCGTCCCTCAGCTGGGCAGATTGAGGATCTGATGAATGTTTGTCGGATATTTTTTGGTTCAGTCTCGTGGGGAAGCAATGTTTTCATTTCTTTCTTTCTTTTGCCGATTGATTTTCATGGGGGAATTTAAAAGTTCGATAAATCCATGTTTTTTCATGTTATTGGATTTAGAAAGCGTCACTTCCTTTATTCAAGTACAAGAAATACAACCGATTTTTGCAAAAAGTAGAATACTCAGTAAAGAACTGAAAACTGCTGCTCAAGAACTCAGGGAGAATAAGGATATCGTTATTCGAAAAGCGGATAAAACAGCGGTATACGTGATAATGGATAAGACTGACCACTTGCAGAAAATAGATGAAATCTTGAGTGATTCTAACGAATTTCGTAAGATCTCTTGAGATACCACAAATGCAATACGAGTTAGAGTTAACGAAGTGATAGATACCATCAACGCCAAGATGGGCGGAGTTCATTTTCAAAAGATCACAGAATACTCATCCGGATACATGTACGGTCATGTTAAAACCCATAAAAATGGCAGTCCTTTGAGACCGATTATTAGCCAAATTTCCACTCCCACGTATGCTTTGGCCATAAAAAACTTTTGACACCTTATGTCCCCACAGAGTTTAGCCTCAGATCTTCATAGGAATTTATCGATCTTTTGCAGCAAAAATCCAGCCAAGGAATTATTGCCTCATCAGACGTTGAGTCACTGTTCACAAACGTGCCCGTGGAGGAAACAATTGATATGATTATTGACGAAGATTACCATGGCGAAAAAACACCTTTAGACGCACCTGAAAATCTTTTAAGGCAACTACTGAGGCTTTGCACTAACGAGACAATTGTTAGAGCACCTGATGGGAGGCTTTATCAACAAATCGACGGGGTTGCAGAGGGATCACCTCTAGGTGTTCTCTTTGCGGATTTTTACATGGGAACGATAGAGCAACGCGTTCTTAAAAACAGTGACTTCCGACTGCACATATACGGACTCTACATGTACGACATTTTCGTTGACGTGAGGAACAAGCAAGAACTCTCGGAGGACCTTCAAGCTGCCTTCCAACAAAATTCCTGCCTTCGATTGACTACAGAGATAAATGACAACAACGGCTCCCTGCCATTCCTAGGTGTGATGGTAACAGCTGCCTTTGACGAATTTCGGACGACCGTCTACACAAAGAAAACTAATACGAGAGTGTGGCTTAATGCAAATAGTGAAGCTCCAGCAAAATACATGAAAAGTGTAATTAATGCTTATATCCATAGAGCATTTACTCACAGTAGTTCGTGGACTTCATTAA
>JANJGK010000046.1:4128642-4133642 GCA_039081455.1 Macrobrachium rosenbergii | reverse complement strand
ATAAACTTTTTAGTTACATGAAGAAAAGCGAGATTATCTGATATCTCATTAAGGCTCATTTGGGATCCAATATTCTGGCTTCATTTTCACGGTAATTCTCAAACTATGAGTTTCTGGTTCAAAATTATTATTTTCGTGAAATTTCCCGGACGTAGAATTGACGTTTACATGAAAACTTCAGTTCCTGAATGATTCAGGTTTCGTTAAATTTCTAAGTCCTAAATTATTATATCTTTCTGTCCATGTTTAATTTTAATCAATATCAGACTTTTTCCATTTTAAATATAAGAGTCTATAATCGAGTGTGAGATTAAGTGGTTGACATTATCCCTTTTCCTTCAAGCAGCAACATGACATGAATTTTACAGACTAATTACAATTGACACGAACCTGCAGTACAGTTTTAAATGATGAATCACTATAGCTCGTGATTATCCGCTGAAACTGAAAATCTAGAAATGTATACTCATTCAATTTGGCGAAGTCTTCACCCGTCTCATGACAGGAACCTGTATAACTATAGAAATAAGATTCCTCAAAAATCTTTCTCTTTACTCATAAAAAAAGAACCTTTGCTCCAAAGGCCCCTTACTCCCACAGGTTACCTTCATCTATAAATAAATAAATAAATAAATAAATAAATAAATAAAAAATTGCACTTACTAACGGACGGTATAGAAAATTCTTCGGTTACTTTACTTTGAAATCTTCCCGTGAACAAATGTTTCTTTAACACTGAGTTGCACAGAAAAGACAATCGAATCACCACATTTCGTAAGTGCAAGGGAGTTACAACGCCAACTTGGTGTCCTTTTCTAGGGCAGATTCGAAGATAAACAAGACCAAAGGATAAAGGACTCATGTAAGGATGTCATTTGTGGGCAACTTATCCACGAAGGAAGTTTCAGAACCTCCTGTCTCCTAAAAGACAGAAAGTTATAAGACTTAAGAGAAAACTCAAGCAGGGAGGACGATAGAGAAAATAATATTTTGTTGGATCTTCAAAGTCATACAGAGAGAGAGAGAGAGAGAGAGAGAGAGAGAGAGAGAGAGAGAGAGAGAGAGAGAGAGAGAGAGAGAGAGAGAGAGCAATGCTAGCTCTTCCTTGTCTATAGAACACGGGATAGATGTAACATAAGTCTTCCAGATAAACCAGAATTTGAACGATTCCTGTGCAATAAGGAAGTGGTCTTAAGTGATGGAAGAATTGGCCTGATATATACATAACCTTATCATTATCAGTGTGTATCAGTTAGCAATGAAATATCATGGCAATATAAAACCAATAAGTATAATCAGAGCTGATACAGCACGCCTTAACTTCTACCCAATACGCTTTTAGGAAAAAATGGTTCATAAATTTCCCACTTTTATTTGAAAAAAAAGCGAGTCACATTTTCATCAAATTTTTCCAGTTAAAAAGTCCGTTAAAAACTGTACCTGGCATTAGAGTTCTGCGGGAAAAAAACAAAGGCTTCTCACGTCCAGAATATGAAAGTAATTCCATTAAACGCTCGCTCCGTTAAATTATATCTCCCCCGACCAAACATAACGAAATTATCAGAGGAGGTTATAAGCCGTAGGGGATGCTGGAACGACCCTCGTCAAGGAACACTCGAGCCCTATTAGCGTTGCAACTTCCCTCCGGAATTGTAAAAAATGTTGCAGATGCCCCACCAGGATATTTCAGATCATGAGCACAAATAATCTCACATAAACTTCGAAGAGGATCAGAACCGAGAGAAAGATGTCTTTAAACGCATCTTCTTCATAGAAGAGGTTTTGGAAGGTATACTGATATTTTAGACTGAGCATTAACACGCGCGCTATATACATACATACATACATACATACATACATACATATATATATAGCCTTTGTTTATGTAATATATATATATATATATATATATATATATATATATATATATATATATATATATATATATATATATGTATAGCCAAAAATATGATTTCATATAGAATTTACTGTACCTCGGAACGATTTAAACCCAAGGGAAATTTTATACTGGATGGTGCATCTGGCCCCGGCCAGGATTCGAAACTGATCCTTTGTTAAAGATACAGAGATAAACAGTCGACTCAGACTTCTTCGTCCGTGATCCTGCCTGGGACAAATGGACTCATCAACTGAGGCCCCTTGAGTCTGTCTCTCTAGTGAATTCGACAGTAACATTATTTGTGGCGTAATATTTGCGAGTATAAAAAGAGACCATATGTATAAGTGCCTAGAATTCACACCAACGCAAACACACACACATACATACATACATATATACACACATACATACATATGTGTATGTGTCTGTGCTTGTATGTGTGCGAGTATGTGCATTTGCATGCAGAGAGAGAGAGAGAGAGAGAGAGAGAGAGAGAGAGAGAGAGAAACAGAACAAACCACCTAAGGTTGAAAAGAACACGTTTTAGCAGTGTTCCCCTTCCCATGGCAATGGGTATATTCAAGTTCCTGGTAAACTCACTCTGCATTCATGACAAAACACAAGTCAGTTTCGATATCTCTTCCAGAAGGGTTTGGTATCTACCCTTGTCCGGCTCTCGATAACATTTATTGAATACCTACAAAACACTGTGCGGTCTTTCTAGCACTAAATTTCCGTCTCATATCTACTTCCGGCAAGACTTTGCAAGGATTATAAAATGTCAGGACAATAATTTAAGATGGATTTAAACAGGTTAGTCTTATCTATTTAACCCCAGAAGGAAAACAGTGTCAAGCCATTTCTGCTTAGGAAACTGTGTGATAAGAAACGAGTTTAATGATATTCCCAAAAATAATTAGCAAAATAAATGTGTTGTTTGCTCTGGCATCTAACTCAGTCATTTTCTTAGTAGTGTAAGATGGATCATATACTACAGTTTAAAAAGAAACATGGCATAATTTTGCTGTGCTCAATTTACTTAAAGTTCATTTCACCTGCGTTGATATTTAGCAATGACAGATCCATAACAACGTGATTTGCTGCTAGGCATATAATCCGTTTTAATGAAATTGCAGTCTGAAAAATCACTGAGGTACAGAAGTTCTATTCCATCAGTTGATAGAAGTGAATGAAATGAAACATAAACACTTGAAGTCATGTTGATTCCTGATAGGAATCTTCACAGAAAAATGTACAGTGCTCTAGATACTTCATATACTTGAATCAGACGAATAATACTTTTTTCCTTAGCTGATACCAAAGCGGTGAACTACCATTCCTTACCAAGCTGTTTTCAGAGGAAAGATCTGCAGACAAGTGCATAGCATTTCGATTATAAAAGGGAACTTTTAGAAAAATGCAGTTATTTAACCCACCAACATTCAGTGGCTGGCATGCTAGTGTCGAACAATACCGTGGGCTCTGTACTTGATTTTCTGTCACTAAAAAAAATATTGAACCCTTTCTGTAACTGCCTACTAAATGGCAACTGTTATCTTCATCTGGGCTAATTTTAACTGTCTTACTGCACAGTTATTATACTTCATAGCCCTTTGTTAGCCGAACCGGTTGAGCTTCAGACTGTCGCTCGATGGACCGGAGTTCAATTCCCGCGGCCGGCTGATGAAGAGTTAGAGGAATGTATTTCTGGTGATAGAAATTCATTTCTCGCTCTAATGTGGTTCGGATTCCACAATAAGCTGTAGGTCCCGTTGCTAAGTAACCAATTGGTTCTTAGCCACGTAAAATAAGTCTAATCCTTCGGGCCAGCCCTAGGAGAGCTGTTAAACAGCTCAGTGGTCTGGTAAAACTAAAGTATACTTACTTATTATACTTCATACAACAGAGACCTAGACAGTAACGCATGTAAAACTTATTACTTCGTTAAATTATCGAATATTATCTATCTTAGATCATATGTCCAATAAAGATAACTTTTGAAGTGGACAATTATTTATTTTTGTATTGTAGCAAGTAAGTTTGAATTTAACGCAAAACTCGTCAAAAAGACTTAATACCCTTCGAGAATACATCGGCACGACGAATTTTTGTGAACTTTCAAAGGAGCAATTACTCTCGAGTGTTTTATGTCTATGTGTATTTATTTCAATGTGAATTCATGTTTTCCTAAAACATGGCAAACTAACATGAATCAAGATAATTTTGATGCATTGCGAATGTTGATTCCTGCAACCATAAACCCTGGCTTATAACTGTATAGAAAAGAATGATTTATTCCAGTGCAGAAGGCATTCAATACTCGTTCAGTTCAACGTGAAAAAATATCCTCACTTCATCAAAACAGTGGAAGCTAATTCTGAAACTGAAGTACTACATAATGTTATTAACAAACAATACTAGTTTTTTTCTTTCATGTGAATTAATAATAATAAAAAAATCTATTTTCAGTGAATAATATCAAATACATATTATGGCAAGTTTCATGGCGATTTAAAATTTTCAAGAGAGAATAGATAAGGGTTGCACGATGGTTACATCAGAAAGGGATATGACGTCACTTGGTCTGATTTTCTTTTTTGTCGGAAATGAGGCGATTAATATTCCCTTCGGAACAGAGGCACTTGGAGGAATGTTTACGCCCTTCACTCCTCCCTCCAACTTCCCCTCAGGAGATGGAGGGACGTGCCTGGCCCTCACAATCCCAAAGTACGAAAGAAGAAAAGGAAAAGATTCCATTCTGGTTCATTATTAACACTGAAACGTTCACAGACGTCATTCCCACTATTGTTGTTCCTTGCTTTTAAGTACGTTCCTATCCGCGATGATAGGCTGGGAATGAAAAGCACATTTTGCTCTCAATTAAATATTAGCTTCCAAATAATAGTTTTAATAACTGTGAGGGCATTGTTTATATGAGTGATTGTGAAAAGATATATTCTGCTTTGACATAGCATAATGAATAAGTTCTTTTAGGAAATGAAGTTCATAAAGAGAATACTGAATTATATGAAACAAACCTACCTAGAAAATATTACCCTAGATATATATATTATTAGTCTTTTGCCTGTTCATCATATTG
>JANJGK010000046.1:4113642-4123642 GCA_039081455.1 Macrobrachium rosenbergii | reverse complement strand
TATTGAAGCGAATCAGACATCGAGTATATTAAATATACCTATATTTTGGGCTCTCATAATGCGCCCTTATATAGAGTATTATCACAAGGCCCAATAAATACTTTATGGATAAAAGTACTGCATCATATTTTGCAATACTTTGAAGTTTTGAGTCAATATTTCACTGGAGAGAGAGAGAGAGAGAGAGAGAGAGAGAGAGAGAGAGAGAGAGAGAGAGAGAGAGAGAGAGAGAGAGAGAGAGTCGAAGAAACTTCAGTTGATGTCATGTTTTCGGGCAAGCCTTTCTTCTTAACTTTAAAGTTTCTACCAGTTTTTTAAAAGTAAAGGAAAAGTTCTTCTGTTGTAGTGTGTTCATTTCATACACCTATATTTTTCTCTTATATGATTTTCCCATCACTTAAATAACATACAAAATTCCTTCCTCTAAAAAAAAAAAAAAAAAAAGCAAATCTTGAATATTGATGTGTCTTAAAATTCCGAGATGAATTTGTTCTGTCTCTTAAGCCTAGAACTCTGCAGTCAATACTTCACTCAAGAAATGAAGTGTGAACTTTACAGCAAACTCCGAGGTTGGTCTTGTCAGGTCAAGGTCATATCCTGTTTCCTGAGGTGCATATTTATGTGCTTTACGTCTCCCGATAGACCAACTGAGTTCATAAGTTATTGCCTCAGCATTTCCAACAGGATCAGCATGAAACCAGAAGGCTCACTTCCCCTTGAATCCATAATTCCAGGAGCAGCTTTTATATATATATATATATATATATATATATATATATATATATATATATATATATATATATATATATATATAAACGTCCTTGGTGATAAAGGTTCATGGTCATTTTAAAATGAAAGGAATGAAAGAAAGACACAGATCATGAGTCATATAGAATTGTTTATTTGGAATGCTGGCTTTCACTGATTTCATTCATGCCTTCTGTTTCAGAGCTGCTTTCAAATAGTTCTCACGAATTATTCGAATAATGCAGCTGATGCTTTCATCAGGGAATCCTGCTTCCAAAAGTCACTGATAAGATAGCTAACGTCACGCTTGCATTGCGCATCACATCGCACAACCAGCGTTTGTGTGTGCTGAGGAGTGACCGTTCCAGTCTGAGTGTCTGGATGCTGATGTTTTCTCTTTCTTCCGACGGAGCTTTCAGCTTAATGTCTCCTTTTTGTTTTGTCCCCAAGAAAGGTTTTCGAATACCAATTAATATATTTAAAGTGATCGTGAGGATTTTGCATGTTTTGTAAAAGATATAAATACATGTATCGACAAATCTAATTTCACACACACCCACAAACACACAAACACACACACACACACATATATATATATATATATATGTGTGTGTGTGTGTGTGTGTGTGTGTGTATATTTGTGCCCCAGCCCTCACCCGCCTCAGACACTAAACGATACAAGGACTAGTCGACGGATTTGACCGAGATGTTTTTCAAATGCAAGTCGAGTTACTTCCAAGACATCGTTGAGATCTTAGAGTATAACAGATATCCTTAACATCCCTTACCTCTCTTCAGGCTCTTCCCTCCGTAGGGGGGTAGTACCGTCAGTGCACCTCGTCCGGTGCACTGTAGGCATTACTTAAGGTTCTTTGCAACATGCCTTCGACCCCTAGCTGCAATCCCTTTCGTTTCTTTTGCTGTACCTCTGCTTATATTCTCTATTTTCCATCTTACTGTCCACACTCTCCTAACAATTGATTCATAGTGCAACTGCTTTGAGGTTTTCCTCCTGTTACATCTTTCAAACCTTTTACTGTCAATTCCGTTTCAGCACTGAATGACCTCATAGGTCCCAGTGCTTGGCCTTTGGCCTAAATTCTATATTCAATTCAGTTCAATTCAGGCTCTTCCAGGGAACTACTATTCATTGACTTTATGAGATCATCACCTATATACCATTGGTAGATGTGACAGCCTTTCTCGGGAGATGTGAAAAATGGTCGATACATAATAAATCAAATACATCAATGCATAATACAGTCTACAAGGGGTTTGATTTTGGCTACAACTAAAAAGTGGAATGGTTAGCATAATGCAGTTCTGGAATCTTCTGATCTCCAAATGTTTAAGCAGGGGGCAAATTCATTCCTGCTTTCTCCTGACATCTTCTGGATTTAAGTGTATCCGTTTTATTTTCTGTTCCCCATATTTATTTATTTTTTATAACAATTTCCTCTAAATTGTCTTTCTCTGCAGGATTATTTCCTTTGGGAGCCCTGTGGGGTTCACAGTCTGTTGACTCTGTTCCAAAGGGTTCTCAGATGAATATTGAACGAAATAAAAAGGAAATACAAGATTAAATACTGACCTCAACCTATACCATTTGTTCATTTCTGAGGGCTACCCGCTCGGAGACTTTGACAGTGCAATTTCGATGACTGTGTTCAGTCGGACGATGATAAATGTTATGAGAATAATTTGATCCTTTGTAGTTACATAATCACGTTAAGGAATACCTGATCTGTATATCTATTCAACGTCAATGGTAGGAATGTTAAATTAATTTGGGTTTTCTCTGTATGTTCCTAAAAACGGGAAAAGTTGGCAATATCAATTGTTTCTTGATAGTTTTATATACAATTTCGGCCAATAGCTAATGCTGTTATCGTTTCATTTAAAACAGCAGGAGGTTATAATAAACACGAATAATAACCTCCTTTTCATTTACCAAGAAAGGAATTATAATTTTATCGCCTTAGCCTACATCGCGAAGGTTTATCATAGTTTCTTCTCTCAACGTGCAACACGATGTTGACATTCACATTTATTTAACCAAATTGGTTGGAGAATCTTATTTACTTTTATAAAGATGAAGGATGTTGCAAATCCGTGGGAATAATTGTGTAAAGTCCACAAAAAATAAAATGGAAATTCAAATCCATTTACTCTCTTAATAAATTTCTATTTGAAATCTACTAGTCTCCTCACTCAAAAAATATTTGAAGGTAAAAGCATGGGAATAAATACCAGAGGGCTTTGTGACATGATTTGGAAAGTTACTCTGCAAACATTTCAACTGCTATCTTTTTATATCCTACTTGACCTACCCGGCTCTGCCTGGTATAACTCTAAATGACAACTGATAAATTTTCTCTCTCTCTCTCACACTTTTTTCTCTTTCTCCTCCCTAACAACCCCTCTACTCTCTCACTCTATCCGTCTCCCCCCACCTCTCTCTCTCTCTCTCTCTCTCTCTCTCTCTCTCTCTCTCACTCTATCCGTCTCCCCCACCTCTCTCTCTCTCTCTCTCTCTCTCTCTCTCTCTCTCTCTCTCTCTCTCTCATTCTTCTCCCTAACACCCCCTCTACTCTCTCTCTCACTTCCTCTCACTTTCACTCTCTTTCTCACCATCTCTCTCTCACTTCCTCTCCCCCATCTCTCTCTCTCTCTCTCTCTCTCTCTCTCTCTCTCTCTCTCTCTCTCTCTCTCTCTCTTCTCTCTCTCTCTCTTCTCCCAAACACTGCTCAACTCTCTCTCTCTCTCTCTCTCTCTCTCTTCTCTCTCTCTCTCTCTCTCTCTCTCTCTCTCTCTCTCTCTCTCTCTCCAACCTCCCCTGTCTCTTTCCTTCTTTCATCTCCCTAGCACCCCCTCTGCTCTCTCACTCTCTCTCACACACTTCCGCAACCTCTCACTCTCTCTCTCTCTCTGTCACCTCCTTCCCAACCCCCACCCCCTTTGGTGCATTGATGTCTTATCACTGCAGTATTCTTTTTCAAATAGTATGTCATACATATACCAAAATTAGATATGATAATTTTGTAAAGTCACTAAGTCTACGGGCATAACCAGCACCGTTTTCAAGGGCAGAACCGCTCCCACTTCAGGGAAGCCCTTCCCCCCACCATTGGTGCCCTTTGGTGCTAGTGATGTCTTACCCCTACAGTGCTGATATCTAGATAGTAAATCATATGTATATCATGTTTGGTTGAAATTGCTTAATGGGATTCAGAGTCATTGTGGCACATGCACACATACATCCACTTATACACATACTTATACATACATACATATATATATATATATATATATATATATATATATATATATATATATATATATATATATATATATATATATATATATATGTGTGTGTATCCTAAACCTGGGAAGGGGGACTTACCACAAGGGATGATGCAATCTGACTAGAATTCCATGGTTGGTAGAACATAGAAGGAGAGGAAATGAGCTGCAGGCTTTACTAGAAAGGGGAATTTTAGATAAACTTGTAGGATAACTAGAATCACATATACTTATAATAACACAAATCAGAAGATGGGAATAATTAGGACAGGTAAAGGGGATCCTGTTGAAGCGCTAAATTAAGACGAAATGATGATGACTGGATGCCAGGGATTTCACTTCAAGGGCACCATGAGTCAATTTGGAGTGGGTTTACCACAGTAATGAAAGTACAATCGAAACAGGAGGATCCACAGTGAGAAAACTCCATCTGCAATGGTGAATGCATGCAATTAACTGACAAAATTAGCACAATTAAGGATTCGAGGATGCACTGATGGTTCCAACGGATCCTTGGGTATAACACTGTTGAATTCACTTATGAACATAAATAATAACAAGGTCAGGAAACATGGGAAATGGAATATCAAAAGAAAACGACTATGTGACTGGCAAAACTTGAATTCCTGGCACTTTACCTTGTGTCGGAGAGATTGGTCCTTGTAGATGCGCCAATAATAGTCGGGGGGTATTAAGGGAACTGGCACTGGAAATATACTGGACTGGAAGTCAGCCAAATGGTTTGGGAGATGGCTCTTAGGGAGCGGAGCTCAAAGGGTAGTAGGTGTTGGGTCTGTGTCCAGTGTTCCTCTGAAGTTGCATTGGTCCTCTTATCCCTTTGCCTAGATTAATTTCCTATTCTTGCAGGAGTCATCCATTTTCTATCGTGTCGTCTGACCTCGCTTTTCACTTTGTTGACCGCATGCTAACATGCCAGTCCCACATGGATGATCTCGTGTCATGTGATTGCCCAGCTTTCTCCTTTGGTGTGCGGGCCAGCTGTTCCGGATTGTTGCTGACTCAGGAACTCCCTTAAGTAGTGCCTGGGACGATCATACAGTTGAGGCTTTTCTCCAAGTGCAGTGAAGTAACCTGGAAAGGAGTTTTAACGCAGTCACGTGGTCTAGGCAGGGAATGAAAAGACTGCCAAAGGAAAGAATAACAGGAGTTTTATAGGAGAAGCAAATTCTCTGCGACCGACTATTAATGTCGGCAGTGATATGAAATTATTTTACTTTAACATCTTTGAAAATGATGTTCTTGAAAGGAGAGTTGGCTTGGAAAGAAGTGTCCCTCATTGCAATTCCCCCAACAAGTTGACATATCGCACCTTAGATTGGGTGAGAATGTCTACAAGCAAGACTACTTTACTTTACTTTAACGTGTGCTCTGTAATTTCCCTTTGTTACTCTAATTTGCTTAAAATTAGTGTTTCTGCAGTTAATATATAACTGCAAGTTATTTCACTTTAGTGTCAGTAATTACGTTATCGCAAAATAGAGTTGCTGCGGGGTTTAAATGACTTAGGCAATGTTTGTTATTAAGCTAAAGCAGTGTAGTTAGCAAAATATTAAGCAAGTATTTCATGGATGTATATCTCATGACTTAATGTAACAATGTAAGATTAAGGTTACCAGCTTGTTACTAGAGTAACATCTAGATTTAATCATGCACTGAAATATAGGGCTAACTGTGTTATGCAGTCATGTGGTTAGTTTGCCTTGATGAAGTGGTATAAATAGGTACCTGTGGGCTTATGTTAGGTGATGCCACGGTACTTGGGTACGACACGGTGCAGTGCCAGACATGGCACTAAAGTTGCAAGAGCCTAGTTGTTCTAATTTACGTACAATTTAGAGTGCCGTACATGTAGCTGTATGGTTTGAGAGTCAGGGACTCATGGAGGCCATCCAATTTGATGGTTGGCACTTGGGGTAATAATAAAAGAATAATAAGTGATGAGAAATGACGGAGTCAAAGAGGGAAGTATCTTACACTTTCTAGGGGAGTTATTCTGAGTGGAAATAACTTGACTTCACTCTGGAGAGAGTACCGCATTACTCAAGGGTGGGGGCGTCAGTGCTGATGTCTGGAAAGGACATCAGCAATTTTGTTGTCTGCACCCCTGATATGTTCAATTCTCCAGTTGTAATCTGGTAGATCATTGGACCAATGCATTAAACACTTATTTTGGCTCCTGAAAGTCATGAAATACCTGAGGGTATTATGATCTGTTAAGACTGTTAAGGGGGAATTTATGATCTGCATGATAGGACTCAAACTGTTTCATGGCCAGAATCATACCCAGAAGTTCTTTTTCAATGGTACTGTACCAGGTTTGACCCGAATTGAGCTTCTTGGAATAGTAGGCTACTGGGTGCCTAACCTCATCCTTCTCTTGGAACATGACTGCCCCAATGCCAATGTCACTGGCATCAACTGCCATGTAGAGGGGCTGGTCGTTTGAGCGTATGGAGAACAGGTTGACTGATGATTACTGCCTTGAGATGGTCGTATGACCTCTCACACTCAGGTGTGCAGTGAAAGGGCTGTTTGCAGACAAAGAGGTTAGTTATAGGGGTGACTGCATCAGCGAAATTGGGAATGAACTGTCGGAAGTACTGGACCATCCCAACGAAAAAGCTTCCCTTTTGGTCCTTGGGTATGGCATATACCGAATGGCACAGATGTTGGCATCTTTAGGCATCAGTTTACCTTTTCCTACTCGGTGACCGAGATATGTGATCTCGGCCACCCCAAACTGGCATTTGTTGAGGTTTATAACCAGGTTGGCTTTTTGCGGGGTAGCGAGGATTCAGTCAAGGATCTGTAGGTGCTCCTCCAACGAGTGGCCATGTGTAACTATGTTGTCTAGATATACAACACAGTTTTTTGTACTTACCAGGATCTTGTTCATTAGCCTATGGAAACAACTAGGTTTATTCTTTAACCCAAAGGGCATCACCTTACACTGGCAGAGGCCAGTGGATGTGGTGAAAGCAGTCATAGGGTGTGACTCCTTGAACAGGGGCACCTGCTAGTATCCCCTTGTCTAGATCCATTTTGCTCAAATGGGGGGCACTGCCCAGGCTGTCTAAGCAGGCCTCAATTCGTGGAAGTGGGTACAGTTCTGGTTTGCTTAATTCGTTCAACTTCCAGAAGTCGATACATAACCTAACTCCCTCTCCCTCCTTCGAAACCAAGACTACTGGGGAAGACCAGTCACTGTGGCTGCGGATTGACTCGGTAGTAGCCTTAAGCAATAGGAGTTACATCTTCCTGCAGGTGTATCGTATGTTCCAGGACATCAGTGCATCCGAGGCTGTCCTGAGTGACCTGTGGGTGCGCACTTAACAGTTGTATGTCCTGAAGCTGGTGACTCTCGAGTCCTGGGGTAATGGGCTAGAGGTTGAGTAGGACTTCAGAATTTGTTGAAGGGTAAGCATTGTGGTGATGGTGCCCAAGAGGGAACCGGGAGCAGGAAGGGCGTCTCCAGCATCCTTTTCCTCTCCTGTTAAATAGGGTTTTAACAAATTAATGTGCAGTCATTTAGCTCCCCTCCGCCCACAGTCTACTAGGAAGCTCAAGGTTCCTTGTTTCCAGAGTATCTTGTGGGGGCCTGTGAATCGAGTTTTGAGGGGGCAAGTGGCTCCTATCCAGAGCACCCGTACCTGGTCTTGGATGTTAAACGATCTATTTTTGGTTTTCTTGTCAAGCTCGAGCTTTACCCTCTCTTGAGTGGCTGCCTCTGTGGCTTGAGCAACTGCCCATGTGGCCTGAAGGTTCCTCTGGATGTTGGGCAGGTCTTTCGTCCAGTTCGTCTTTGTCAGTTCAGCCCAGGTCTTGTACAGTATGTCGAGGAGGCCCTGGTTGGAGTGAGTGTAGACAAGTTCGAAGGGGCTGTACCCTAGGGTCTCAGAGGGCACCTGGTGGATAGAAAAGAGGGCATAGGGGATGTTCTCCTCCCAGGTTGCTCTTCTTTTGGGTTCTAGTTTGGCTAGAGTAGATCCGAGGGTTTGGTGGAGTCTCTCCACTATTCCTTGGCTTTCAGGGTGATAAGAGGTGAAGCAGATATGCTTTATGCCATGGCTGGCCATGTGGTCACAGAATTCTTTAGACATGAAATGTTGCCCTTGATAACTTTGGATTGCAGTGGGGAACCTGAAATGACAGAAAAATTGTATGAGTGTTCTTGGAGCTCTCAGTCCTGATGGGGATAGCTTCTGGATACCTTATAAATCGGTGTATAATAGTAAGGTGGTGGTTGTGTCCCGTCTTGCTTATGATACGTCCCTGGGGCATATAATAATCAATGACAACTTCCTAGAAGGGGATGTCAACAAAGGGAATGTTCTTGAGAGGATCTGTGGGGAAGACTTCATTAGAGTTTCCCGTGATTTGAAAGGTGGGGCATGGCATTGACAGACTTTAGTAGTCCTGGCCAGCAGAATCTTCCTTCGATGGCCCAGATGGTTCGGGTAACACTGAAGTGCCCTCCAATGCCGTCATGCACCAACCGGAGGAGGTCTTGCTGTAGGGACGAGGGGACTACTACTAGTTGGTGGATGACCTGAGCAGGCTTATGCTATCCCCGGGACACTCGGTAGAGTACCTCATCCTGCAGAAGTAAATTGTCCTTCACAAGATCCTTTATTTCTTCCTTGTCAGTGATAGCTTCCGAGCAGAGGCGCCGAAGGTTGGCGTCCTCTGTCTCGACACGAATATATATATATATATATATATATATATATATATATATATATATATATATATATATATATATATATATATATATATATATACATATATATATATATATATATATATATTTATATATATATATATATATATATATATATATGTATATATATATATATATATATATATATATATATATATATATATATATATATATATATATATATATATATATATAACGTGTGTGTGTGTAAAGAAAAAAGCGAGAAAGTGTAATGAAACTGGATAAAATAAAATAAAAAAATTTAAATTACTATGAACCATCACAACTATAATTCGTTTCACTTAAAATAAAAATTTGTATACAGGCTCTGGAAACAATCACAGGCTTTGTTTTTTTGTTTTCTCCTTGAGCAGTTATCATCACTTCCTCATCTTGTATTGAACTGAAATAAAAACCCGCAAATTCGTATCACCACCTTTTGTATAATGCGAGTGAGTTTTGAATTACAGCAATTTGCTGTTTCCCAAGCCGAAGCTCTTATTGGTTTGTTGTTTATGTCCGAACTGTTACAACGGTAGTTTGCTCGTGGGGTAACTATCATTGCTTCAGTAACAACTGATGTTGCTACCACAGCCCAGGTAGAAGAGACAAGTTGCTGTTTATCACAGATACGGCAGTAAACAAAATGTGGCGAACAGGAAGACATGCAATTTCTGTGTAGTTCAGTTCAGTATAACCAAGTGTGAGGGTAAAATATAAAAAAAAAATTCGTATAAGCGAATACAGAAGGACATAAAAAAGTTCGTAGAAGTGAATTTACAGAAGGACCTTTTAGTATATAAAAATATTGCAGATTACAAAGGTAGGAAAATGTGTCATATACAGTATATTTGTGTGTGTATGCATATGATGGGAATGTGAGTGGGGAAGGATTTGGGGATATTATTTATATTTATAATGCCTAGTTACTAAGGGGGTGGTTAATTATGTACTTTATATTTACATAATGCAGTTCCATTGTGAAACTACATTATTACATTAGTTTTATATTCTGTTACTTGTTCTTGTTGGTCTAATAAATTCATTGATTTCTTCTGAAGTATTTGGGTGGGGATTGTTATGGGAGCGACCTTGACCTTGTGTCTTTCCCCCTCAGGCAGTTGGTGGGGGGGCCTTGCCCTAACTCCTTCCGTCTGGACGTTCAGCGTCGGCTCGGTTGTTATTGTTAGATCCCGACATGTGTTGCTT
>JANJGK010000046.1:4103642-4108642 GCA_039081455.1 Macrobrachium rosenbergii | reverse complement strand
TAACTTTATACTGCAATCGAGCAAGTCTTCGATGCCATAGGGTTTAAAGTTTCTTGAGGTTTAGAGGCTTAACTTCGACAACCATAGCCTTCCTAATATGGGGTATATTAAGTTGATTTAAACTTTTATTATAGGCTAATTTTTGTAGGCTTAAGTGGCATTTAACTAATAACGCTTATCAGTATTTATAAAGCCTTGCTTGCTGCTCCTTGTCTTAGTATTTTAAAACTTACAAGATGGCCCAGCTGATTGTAACCAATAGTCAGTCATTGGTTCTTTCCACTTGCTAGAACATTTTGGGCTATAATATATATGTATTTTCTTACTGCAGGTCAGGATGTCAAGTAAGCGTGCCGCAATGAGTTACTGAATTGTCTTGGATGTATCAATACCTTATGACTAAACAGGATTAATGGGTGAGTTTGGTATTTCTTGCTTTTTTAGTAGTGGCTTTAGCAACCCCTAAACATTTTTTTTTTTTTTTTCAGAATCAGAACTCGTTAAGTTTTCATTTTAAGTTTAGGCTTTGTTTGAATTCATTTGGTTCATTTTTTGGGATTCAAAACCTTAGTTTTGAGAATTTTGAAAATTTATTTCTGTAAAATTGGGAAGGTTTAACTTTACCAGCTTTGAACATTTCAAGGTATTTTAGGGTTTGTTTCAGCTTCAGACATTTTTGTTTTAGAGTATGTAATTTTTTTTTTTATCATTAGCTTAATGTGTGTGGAAGCTTAATGTGTGTGGAAGCTTAATGTGTGTGGAAGCTTAATGTGTGTGGAAGCTTAATGTGTGTGGAAGCTTAATGTGTGTGGAAGCTTAATGTGTGTGGAAGCTTAATGTGTGTGTGGTGGAAGGTAATTTTTGAAAGTTTGTAGAGTAAATCTAACTTTTTTAGTTAGTGGATTTAAACTAGCTGAAATTTATTTAAACTTTTGCCGTATGTGTTTTGATCTTGTAATATCAGCTAGTTTCGTCTTTTAGAATTGTAAAGTTTAGTAAAGCCCCATATTTTGGAATTTTGAAGTTTTTGAACACTAACAATTTTTAAAGCTCTTGGGTAATTATCAGCTTCAAAAGTTTGTTTTGCGTGTGAATTGAGTTTTGCGTGTGAATTGAGTTTTGCGTGTGAATTGAGTTTTGCGTGTGAATTGAGTTTTGCGTGTGAATTGAGTTTTGCGTGTGAATTGAGTTTTGCGTGTGAATTGAGTTTTGCGTGTGAATTGAGTTTTGCGTGTGAATTGAGTTTTGCGTGTGAATTGAGTTTTGCGTGTGAATTGAGTTTTGCGTGTGAATTGAGTTTTGCGTGTGAATTGAGTTTTGCGTGTGAATTGAGTTTTGCGTGTGAATTTTTCTTTGCCGACTTCCCAAGTCCACCTTTGCCAGGGTGGCGGTGCCACTGCCAGGCAAAGGTGGACTTCGAGTTGTGCATGGTGACTTGGTCACCATGCACAACAGGAAGTTCAAAAACAAGCATGGTGACTTTGTCACCATGCTCAACAGGTATTTCAAACCAACCAAGTTAGACCTTGAGTTAGACCTTGAGTTATAGATCTTGACATATAGGATAGGCTAGAAAAGGGTTAAGAACGTGGTAATTTTATATAGATGCAGGGGTTAAGGTAAAGGTAATACACTCAAGTCTATATCTTAAGGATGCTGGGAATACTGGGGTAAAAAACGCGGTAGTCAGACCTAGTGAGACAATTGACAGTGCACGTTATTAATAGCAGAGGGTATTAAAGTACATGAGCCCTTTGTTTGGTAATGAGATTTTAATTTGAATGTATTAGTGCAGCTAAGAATAGGGTAGGGGAACTCTTGACATGTTTATAACTTAGAATTTCATTCCCACTAGTAAATAGGATCTGAGACATCAAAGGATTTCATTCCCACTAGTAAATAGGAACTAGACAGGTAATAGGTGGATCTTAACGATTTTCTACGAGGCTTAGGTCTTGGGATGTTAAAGAATTTTTTAGATGCTCATGTTGTGGACTTGGTCAGATATTCTAATAAGTTGGTTAAGTGTAAATTGTAACTCAAATTTGGGCAGTCTTGTTAACGTCGTTCCGTCAACGTGTTCAACATCCCCACCCTCCCATCCCTTACTCATCAAGCAAAGCTTTCATGTTAGGAAATACAGTTCTGATTGCATTGCATATTTTCATTGACCCCTACCTTCATCCACCTCTCCTCCAGTGCCGAATCTTGCTTCGGGAACCCCTTTCTCATTCTGAATTCCCCAACATAATTTTTTGCCCCTTGGGATTGTGCAGTTTCAATTCCCGTAAGACTAGATACTAAAGGACGAAAGTTGTCAGTGTTTGCATTTCATGGCACCTTTCACACTTATGTAACACCAAAGTCAGATGCGGTTGTTTCAGTGTAAGATTTGTGCTTTATTAACCATATCTTAAAGGATGGCACTCTCTAACCTGTCATCTTTTTGGGAGTTTGAAGGAACAATGGTAGTAGTATGTGGGATTGTTAATGTGGTAGTTGATGGCAGTTTGAAGTAACAATACTAATACATGGGATTGTTAATGGGAAAGTTTACTCATGCGATATAGTATTAAGATAATAACCTTAGAATAGCTGCTGGGACTAACTGAGCAGGCTATTTTCACTTGAGGTAGGTTATGTCATGGGAACCTTTAGTATGTTCTGAAACCAAACAAACTACTTTTCTTATGCACAGGCTCTTGGTGTAGCTGCAGCAGACCGTAACATCGACACTAATACCAATGGAAAGCAACGCTTCTTCGTTAAGACTGAGTATCCTGCGAGGATTCGAAGCGCCCTGAATTTGGTTACCCAGACAGCAAGAACAGTTTGTAGTAGACTGTCCAGTGACGGTTCGAAGCGCACTAAATTCGGTTACCCTGAGAAATAGAACTCGGTAGATGCTGTACTCTACCTATTCAATTTTTTAATCTGATTACTTTGGATATGTGATAGTGTTTACGTGTATGAAGACCAGCATAATGTACATGTCTATAAACTTTTGTCCATTTCTTTAACCTCAAAATGTCATTTGATTGGGAAGACTTGTAATACTCCTTGAAAGTCGAGGAATGTCCTATGGAATCAAAGGAATGGTAGTTACTGATTGGTTAGTTAACAGAAGTAAGATGGGGAAGTTGATATGAGAAATGAAGTAACTGAAATACTGGTTGTTAGTTCTGAGGGGAGTCTAGTATATTAACCTCTAATTCTGGTGCTTACTTGCTGTAGTCTATGTAGATTTAAACTTCTGTTCAGCAAAGTGAGTCTTCTGACCCCTTTGATGACGGGAATAATCGATGCTTAAGATCATTCCTTAAGATCTGGAGATCGCATTTGGCCGAGATTATTTGTGAAGGTGACGAGCGATAAGAGCTGGAAGTGAAAATTCACTTTGACATAAGACCGCCACGAAAATATTTTAAAGGTCTAACGGGGTTGAGTCCAAATTCTATATGTAAAGGTTATAATAATAGTTATGCAGGTAGCAAATTTTTAGTAGTGATAGTGTAATCTGTCCCGAGAGTGGTTATTGCTTATGCCTATAAACTGTTGAAGTTACTGTGACTGACGATGGTTACTACAACACAGGCTTTAGCGTTGGACTTGTATGTATCGTATATTGAGGCGATAGAAATATAGGATTTTTGCATAATGCATTGTTTAATTAGTTGGTGGCCTTGTCTCTGGCTCTAAAGTTTTTGAATGTTAATTGCTCAAAGGATTTTGTGAGGATGGGGTTGTGCTACTGGTCGTTAGTTTCGCCAATCTCTTGGTAATACTTCGTTTTAGAATTGAGAGTAAATTAGATTCGCTTGAGAATTGAGAGCGCCAGGACAGAAACTTAGAAAAATCTGCGTTCTTTATCCTGGCTACGATCTAGAAACTTCGGATAGCGTCACCTAATTCTGACTTTACATCTGTTGTTTGTGCACCGCCACGAAGCATTCTTCATTATGTCTATACAAAAAGAAAAGCCAGAAAATATCAAGCACCTTTTTCGTCGGTTTGTTTCGGCCGAGTAATGAATAACTAATGATTGCCAATTATTAACCAGGTAACTATGAGTTACCAGCCAACCGATTACAGAATTAACACCATGTGGAAACTTGTCCTAAAATACTTCGGTTTTTTAATTTTTTTTTTCTTTTACTCTGATTCGCCCAAGTGATTGGTGACAATTTGCAGGATTTTGATATTTTGTCGCCCAAACGATATAATGAATAGTCGCCCAAATGAGATATCGACTAATGCCCAAATTCGCTCAGATGAAATACGCCCGAAAAAAGGTCACAGTAAGTTATGGTGGACGGTAATAAAATCGCAGGAATAAAGTCAGAGAAAAATGTCATAATTTTATGGTAAAAGGAAGTGGTAAAATATGGTAAAAGGAAGTGGTAAAAATCAGAACAAATGTTATTACGTAAACTTATATATTTTTCTGTAAGTGTTCCGATGCATAAAAATACAAAATTGAGTAATATAAATAGGAAGCAAAAAATATTGCAGTGATATACTTGATAACTACTGCAAATGAAAGCTGACTCCTTGCGATGCCCCAAAACCATTGATGATGATAAAATAGAAAACTTATTTTTGTGGATGAAACCTTTCAATTGAGTACGTCTGGAATAAAGCCACGTATACTGAAAGTATCAGAGTATATTGTACTGTGAATGTGTGTTCATTTTCATTATTTCAGGGAGTATGTTCACAGCAAAAGTAAGCTACAGTTACTGTTCCTTACTTGACCTAGACAGCAGAGAGGATTAGCGTATCCAGGTGGCCAGTATGGACAGCAATTATAGGCGTATAAGATCACCCCATTTTGTAAATAACTTATGTATAGAGGTGAATCTGCTCGCTGTAGATAAAACCCTTAGTGCTGTCCGTTGCTAAATTTATAAACAATGTGACGACAGATAGATCCGCATAACCCTGCCTTTAGGCTGAATATAGATTCGTGTGTACTTCTATGCTTCTAGGAATTTCACACC
>JANJGK010000046.1:4078642-4098642 GCA_039081455.1 Macrobrachium rosenbergii | reverse complement strand
AAGGAGTAAGTTCGAGCAACTTGGCCGTGTGTGGTAACATGGAAATTTGGTAAATAGTTAGCGCAAGCCTTAGTGGAGTTTAGTTTGGTGAGAGATGTGGGATGGACGCAATGGTAAAGGCTCAGCCGAAAACAACTGGGGTTGGTTTTAAGTACACACAGAGATACTCTTGAATTACGTACACTTAATTTTCTGCTAGTAATATAAAGCGAGCAGGGTCCTTCAAGGTATCATGCAACTGATGTTCATTTGTTGTGATCACTTGTGTGAAGAATTTTACATTGTAGGAAAAGATTGACCTGACGAAAACACATGATCATAATGGTTCGTGAAATTTTACGTTACTCTAAGAGGTCGCAAGGTAATGTTGTGGCAGGTAGCCAAGCACGTGTGTTGGCCACGAGGTTGTCTGAGTGAAGTCTGGCACGAAGTTTTATGAGTTAATGGCTAACAGTTTTGGGAAAATTTCCCTCACCTCTTTGTGGGTTTTAGGTATGGAAGCGAAGAATTGCTCATGCACACGAACTTAGGAAATCAAAATGAAACTCTTCATAGACTTGCAAAGTGGCTCGCATGGCCACGTATGAACGAACTTTGTAAATGTAAATTTTCAAAGGTGGACATGGAATTTCTTAGGAGGTTAATTAGAAATTTTACCGTGGTTGCTACCACGGTTGAGCTATAGGGTTGCTACTGCGTGTGTGTTGCCAGATAGTGGGTGTCCTATCTGTAACAATGGGCGGTGAATTATCCAGAGCACGTGGTTGGGTAAATAAAAGTACTATTCCCTTTTTAACACTGTTAACACTTCACTTCCTAACTAACACCTAGCTATTTAAGTCATGAAGAAATTATTAGCATGCAGTAGTGGCAAAACTCGTGTTTCGAAATGACAGCACACTTTCTCTCTGTGAAATTACTCATTCAGCATGCACTCCGGGATTTTAATTCTTAGAAAAACTTTAATAAAAAAATCCAGTCACGATTTATTATCACAATAATACAAAAGTAACAAAATACTTATGCTGTATACCTTTGTTCGATTGTATGTCTTTATTTAAGGGGATCTACGGTAAAAGGTTTGTTTCTCGTCTTGATCCTGCTTTACAGGATTATTTGCTCGGCTTGCGATGATGTCGCAGGCTACAAACCTTGGGCAAGGGTCGTCACTTTTATATTCTAAACGCAGGAAGGTGACTTACCATAAGGGATGATGCAATTTGACTAGAATTCCTGGCTTGGTAGAACACAGAAGAAAAGGAAATGAGCTGCGGGCTTTGCTAGAAAAGGGAATTTTAGATAAACTCTTAGGATAACTAGAATCACATATATTTACAATAACACAAATCAGAGGATGGGAATAATTAGACAGGTAAAGTGGATCCTGTCGTAGCACTAAATTCAGATGAAGAGATGACGACTGAATGCCGGGGAATTCACTTCAAGGGCACTGTGAGTCAATTTGTAGTGGGTTTACCACGGTAATGAAAGCACAATCGAAGCAGAAGGATCCACAGTGAGAAAACTCCGTCTGCACTGGTGAATGCATGCAATTAACTGACAAAATTAGTGCAGTTAAGGATTCAAGGATGCACTTATGGTTCCAACGGATCCTTGGGTATAACACTGTTGAATTCGCTTATGAACATAAATAATAGCAAAGTCAGGTCTGTATGAGAACTGCGTTGGAAACATGGAAATTGGAGTAGCAAAAGACTACATAACTGGCAAAACTCGAATTCCTGGCACTTGACCTTGTGTCGGAGAGATTGGTCCTCGTAGATGCGTCGATGATAGCGGGGGGAGGTTATTAAGGATTTGGCACTGGAACTATGCTGGACTGGAAGTCAGCCACATGGTTTGGGAGATGGCCCTTAGGGAGCGGAGCTCAAAGGGTAGTAGGTTTTAGGTCTGCTATTAATAAATCAAATAAAATATACTATAGAAGTCTCTCTCACAACAGACAAATAGATTTCAACAACAACATAAAGCTTCCATACGACGAAAACATCCAAAAAGCCACTGAACATCTCAGGTCTAATAATCCTTTTATTTTCCATTATACCAAATCCATCAGGAGCTCGCTCATTAATGTATACTTAAATAAAAAAGGGGAAGAAGCCAGATTTTACGAGATTAGTGGGGGCGGAGCTGGTTTCCCAAAGTAGCTGTCTGTACAAAAGGAATCTGCCACTATCAATCAAACCAACAATATGAAATTGTCAGGAGGACATTGGAAATTGGAGTTAATCTTCATGCCTCTTCTTAAGCAGGTGTTCCAAAAAATATGACCACCTGACGCATAGCCAGTTGGGAGTTAATGAGGCCAAAAACCACCGGGGAATTGCTTAATTTCCATCCTTCCTGAAACGGTCCCTTGCTTGCCAACGGAGACTTACTGCCACACATACATATGCGTTATATATTTACTCTTGTAGCATATCATCCGTCCATATTGTACCAGTGAACAAGGGCACAGAAGGAAGTGCTCGAAACAAATGGTTGCAAAGTTCAAATAGTGTTTTATGGGCCTTTTTATCTATCTATCTATCTATCTATCTATCTATCTATCTATCTATCTATCTATCTATATATATATATATATATATATATATATATATATATATATATATATATATATATATATATATATATATATATATATATATATATATATATATATTTATATATATATATATATATATATATATATATATATATATATATATATATATATATATATATATATATATATATATATATATATATATATATATATATATATATATATATATATATATATGTATGTGTGTTTGTGCGTGTTGAAATCCATACATCTTCGGCTCTAACATTTCAATAAAATTGTTGGAGCATCCTTTTTCCAAATCAACGGTCATGTTCATAAAACTCCTTGATGTTTCTTCTGGAGATCAAAAGCAGTGTGCAGCACGAAGGCTCTCGGAACCAACATGTCAAACTCCCAGAGTTGCTCAGCTGGACTCATGCATAAAATAAACTTGATCAGTGACGAATGCCGGACATTTCAATACTCACTGGCAGGAAAAATATAAGTTTCTCAAAACGGAACAGCCTGAATGCTTTTATTATTTTTGTATTAAATTTCATGACTACTGATCCTTCAATATTTCTTATGTATTTCATGTAGGAAGAACTTTTTGGTAAATTACATGTTTACTGAGTAAGAAAATTAGATATTCTATGAGCTCTCGACATCTTTGAGGTATTCTGAAGGGTGCACAATGAGACAGCGTTGTTAAGCACATCTTTCAATAAATTAAAGTACTTGTCTGTAAACTTAAAAATTCTTTCATTTACGCTAAAAAACCCTATTTGGAAGTTTATTTTCTGCTCTGTCTAAAGAGTTTCATTCCTGACAAATAGTTCACAGAATATCTAGCAATGAATATAAGCTCAAAGGAAGCTGGAAGAGACAGTAGCTAGAAATCTCCAAAAATGTTTGCGCCTTTAGTCATATCTTGGTACTCGTGTCCCTGTAATATGCAAGACCTTGTCTCATTAGAATAATAAGGAGTTCGATAAACAGTGATGTGTACGGATTACTTTCTGTTGAAAAGGAACTGGAATTCTAGATATCAATACTAAGGTTAACACTCCCCTGTTAATGCACTGGTGTTCACACACACACACAAATGATATATATATATATATATATATATATATATATATATATATATATATCACTTTTATCTCCATATCATTACAGATTTTCGCCATAAAGTCTTGCTCGTTAATTTACTTAAGATTTCTTTTCCAACAGAAAATTTCAGAACGTCTCGAAGTCATGTTTTTACCACGAAAATGTCTTGTGTAGGAATATTAATCCCTCAGACACAGGAAAGGAAATGGATATCACTGACCCGTTGAAGAGAGGTAAAAAAACTTAGCAACACAATATAGGACGAACTCAAACTCACGACCACCACTGATATATAGTACTGATTTTTGATAGTTTAAAGTTTCGAGAATGAGGCAGCTGAGATACAATGATGATCGGGAGGCATTTTTCAGAGATGTAACCGAGGACCAGGACCTTTCCATGAAGAAAGCGGGGCACCATTTTTAAAAATCTAACCATGGAGTTTTCTTGAAAATAGCTCATTATGTTTCCCACACCCAAGTTACTTCAGAAGTACTAATCTAACCTAACTTAACCCAACCTAACCCAACCTTACCTAACCTAACCTAACGGACATGGCAAAAAAACTGGGGCTGGTGCAATACTAGCATGCATTTCAGGAATTTGCGATCGGGAGGTGCCTAAATGGCATATTATTATTATTATTATTATTATTATTATTATTATTATTATTATTATTATTATTATTATTATTATTATTATTATTATTATTCAGAGCATGAACCCTATTCATATGGAACAAGCCCACAGAGATCATTGACTTGAAATTCCAGCTTCCAAAGAATATTAAGGTGTTCATTAGGAAGGTGTAAGAGGGGGTAAAGGGAAATACAGAAAGAAGAAATTTCCATCATCAAAAAATAAAAAAAATATGCTAAAAAACTGATTAATAATACATTAATAATTAGATAAAAATGTACTGAAATGCAAGGAGAATATTATTGGGTAGTAATGCATTGCACCGTCGTTTGCACTTCCAAAGTTCCAATTGCACGACATTCTCTGGGAGGCTGTTCCACAGTCCAGCGGTGTGAGGAATAAAGTTCCTCTGGAACTGAGAAGTTCGAAAGCGAGGCACATTTACTGCATATTGGTGCTTGGGCTGTTCAGCAAATCTGGTTGCTCTCTCTCGGCAGATAAAATTTTCCTATACTATTTCATTTGTTTATTGCTCAGTACTTTCTTCCACTGATAAGATCGAGAGAATCATTTAAACACTCTTGAAAGGTATAAGACAAAATCGAGACGATGACCTCTTTTTTACATACTATAAACAGTTTACTTGACTGAAAGTATTAACATTCACCTATAAACGTTTTATGTTCAGTTTCCCCCTCGTCTCTTTCTTCCTCTCTCTCTCTCTCTCTCTCTCTCTCTCTCTCTCTCTCTCTCTCTCTCTCTCTCTCTCTCTCTTTCTCTCTCTCTCTCTCTCACACATATGTAGTCTTGATAAAATTGTTCTTGAAGTGATTATAATGAAATTTTTCAGTAAGAGCCTAGAGACCGGAATTAAATGTAGGTCTTTCCAAATATTGGTTCGTTAAACACCCTTTCTTTTGTAGTCCCGTTAGATTCTACTCGTGAATTCATATAACAAATATTAAATACTGCTCTCCCCATGCTTATATAAATTTTACATTTCCTTTGTTTCTCACCGAAAAATGATATTTAGAGAGAGAGAGAGAGAGAGAGAGAGAGAGAGAGAGAGAGAGAGAGAGAGAGAGAGAGAGAGAGAATCAGTCCTTGTTCAACAATGGTAGCAGCTGACAAAATATGAAAAGTGCTGCTTATCGCAGCGTAAACAGACCCAACATAAGACGGCATTTCGAGGTTACAAGGCAGAAGAATTTTACTCCTAAATTGGATTATTCATCGATAAAACATCTAAATGAAGCTATAAAAATGGCGTCTTATTCGGTATTTTTGTCTGCTGAATTCCCAATGTACTTTCCTTTCAGATGTAGTGTAGCACATCTGTTAGCTTCAGAAGATCACTTCCACAGACTGTCCTTCAGATAAGATTATTTACTTACAACTATACCACTGAACTGTCAGACTCCTACAAGTTATAAATCGGCTACTCTTAATGTTAAGTTCAAGATGAATGACGTCACAGGCAGATTCCAGTGCCCTGTAGTTGGATGGCCCCCCCCATCTGTGAGACGTCTAACCGTTTCTCTGAGCGGTTTTTATGTCACATAACAGAGGGGGCCAGATATAAAAAACCCTATCTCTCTTATAAGTGTTGCCTATCCAGTTCACTTCATCCACTGTGCCCTCACCTAATAGAAGGTATGATGATGTTTGTGCGAAACGTCTGGGCTTTATAATCAAGAATGGTCATCTGACATCACTGTCTTCCCTCTGAGCAAGTAATGTGTTATTCACCAAACAAAACAGATTTTATCCAAAGTCAGCGGAGCTGATAAAGCAATTAGATTTAAAAAAAAAAAGAGGCTTGTTCACACAAAGAAGATGACTAAAAAACAAGAACTCTGTGTTTTCTTAATGTAACGCTCTTCGGATCTTCCATATTTTTCTTCCTTTTCTCAAGCTTATTCTCGTCGCCTTTCTTTATTTTCTGCCTCAAAATGGAGGGAGAGAGAGAGAGAGGTTTTATCAAGCACGATGAACTGAAAACGTCGGGGAAACAGACACGATCTCTCACAATGGCCTGTTTACCCTGGAAGCGAAGCCCTTTGGAACACTCTTCAAGGGACATTCATGAATGACGATGTTCTTAGTTACGTCAGAAGGGCTTAGCCTTCCAGTGGTGTTTATCTGAGGTTACGCTCTGTATGTAAATATTTTACGATGAAGTTCGGAGATGAAAAATATTCTTTGGGTTTCTGAGATTATAACTATTTCAATGTTAATACCTTATAATATACTAAACGCTTTGGTAATGGCATTCTTCTACAAAAGTGTATATTTCAGTTTAAATTTCTAAAAAGTATAAAGACTGCAAAATATTCTCTGATCTCCCTAGGAAATAATCTTTTATTCAAGATTTATAGTTTAGGTTTAACTTTCAATTATTTTTGTATGACGTATCATACAAAGCATCAGTCTTTTACTTTCGCTGATGGAGAAAGAGAGAGGAAGGGAGGGAGGGAGGCAGGGAGGAGTTTTTCATATTGGTATTCTCTTTCAAAAAGGGAAAATGATGACTGGTGGAATTTGTATGATACAGAGGGTTAGTGTTCTACCAGGCATTTGCTTTAGGAAGAAACGTCACAGAGACAATTAGAATGTGTGACTGGTTTGCCCAAACTCAGTACATCAAGGATACCCTTACTCTCTACACTGGCCTCGCATAATACCCAACCCTATGAACTAGGAAGGCTTTTGGTTCCATTACCATAGCCCCTTACTCGGAACATTATTTTGATGTTTGATCCTTCCGTAATCACACATCATCACAGACGAAACCTCAAACATTTTTTTGAAATATAGTTCATAAGGGTTCCTCATAAGCTATAACCGATAATCTCTACATTCTTCCCTAATAGACAAAGGGCATTCGAGAGCAAGGATTCATTACACACAAAGCATTCACCGCTTTGGTCCGTTGTAACGGTTGCCAACCCTAAACTGACAGCAGAATGAAAAATGAAAAAAATCTATGCATATAGAAGAACCCTTACAGACACACAAGCATAGAGGCACACGTTTGCATATATATATATATATATATATATATATATATATATATATATATATATATATATATATATATATATATATGTGTGTGTGTGTGTGTGTGTGTGTGTGTGTGTGTGTGTGCGTGTGTGTGTGTATGCATGTGCGTGTGTAATTACAATAGTCACAAAGCCCTCATAACTTCTTAGATTCTTCACTTGTTTTTGGATACACCTCTCACTACAAAGCCTGAAGATCCAAGTGCAAGAAATATGAAGAAATTATGATGTCCGGTAGTGGGAAACGAACCCAGGTCCATAATCAGAAAGAGGTACCATTGATGGTCTGACCACGAGAAGGATGAAAGCCTTGCCTCTCATACATAAATATACCTGTCGTTTTCAGATATTTATAATAGAGTTGGAATAGACCCATCCTCACCATCGCAGCTAGGTGGACAGTCGATTTTTAGGCTGAAATATATATATAGGATCTACTGGTCACTTTTTAGCAGATACATACGTGATATATATATCTGAAAACGACAGGTATATGTATGTACAAGAGGCATTAATCTTATATCCTTCTCGTGGTCAGGTCAACAATGGTACCCCGTTCTGATTAGGGGACCCAGGTTCGTTTTCCGTTGCCAGACATCATGATTTCTTCGTGTTTCTTGCACTTGGATCTTAAAGCTTTGTATGACAAGCGTATCCAAAAAAGTGCGAAGAATTCGAGAAGTTAAGAGGGCATTGTGGCTATTACAACTACATATGTATCTGGTAAAAAGTGACCAGTAGATTCTTCATATATATATATATATATATATATATATATATATATATATATATATATATATATATATATATATATATATATTCTACATCTTCCTAAGCATCCAACCTACCAATTGATTAATTGAAAGCTTAAAAGTAAAAATACAGTGCATTGCTTAGCACTGCCTGACAAGGAGGGGTGAAATGAATATTGGCTCCTCCTTGAAACCCATTAATTGCACTCTGTTTACCTTCCCCACTTTCTCTTTTTGAACATGTGACTGTTGGGAAGCCTTTGTTTCAGAACACAAGGCTGTGAGGAGATTAAGTCTGAACAGAGGCAGAATAGAGCCAGTGATGCAGATTAAGAGAGAGAGAGGAATTGACCCACCTTACAATGACCCTTATTCAAATGATGTGCATGCATAGAGGAATGACACTAAGGAAAGCATCATAATCCCTGACCCAAGGTCTTAAAAGGCCTGATTGGTAGAACGAGGAGAGAGAGACATATCCAGACGCAAGCGAGTCACCATCCTCCCTTTGCATTCCCACCTCCTTCAGAGAACCATGCCCCTACCACATGGTCCTATCTTGTAGGGATCTTAGTATTCATACCAGTATAGCCTTTTAGCCCTCCTCTGCCGCCATTACCCATGCTGAAGCCACCTCTTCTATAAGGTAAAGTGATCTGTTGCAAAGGTTCTTTTCATTCTATCACACTGTTTTTATTTCTCGTAATAAACTTCCTATTTCATTTCCAAGTGCTGGTATTTCACATTAACCTCGCCTCGTTAGGGTAGTGTTACGTAAAGTTCAGTGTTTGAGTAATTACATAAAATCGTGTGTTCAAGGCATCCTTGGTACTCTCTGTGCACAGCCTTGTATTACGCATATTTTACTGTGTCCTTACTAGCCTTTAATTCGTAAATCTCTACATTCACAGAGGGGTTATTAACCATGGAACTCTCCCTTGATTGTGCCTTGCCTGTCGTGAGCCCATAATGTCCCTTATCAGCATTGTCACTGCGATGGATATACCTTCAAGTGCTCCTAGTTATAATTAATCTCTCAGGCCAACCTGCCTGCTTAGTTCATTTCATCCTCTGATTGTTCATTTAATGTAAATATACGTAATCTGAAACTTACCCTAACGTGTTTACTTACAACTGCCTTGTTAGCAGAGCCCTCATCTCAGTTATATTCCCCCTTGTCTCTGTTTTTTTACGATTACCTGAATCAACAGTAGTCAGATACTAGAAAAATATTTAGGTAAGTAACTAAATTCATTTAGTGTTCACAAATGGCTCATGATAAGCATTTCCTCAGGTAAAATCGTAATATATATATATATATATATATATATATATATATATATATATATATATATATATATATATATATATATATATATATATATATATATATATATTATATATATATATAGTTTGACAACGTAATGCAAATTATATAATAACACTTTTGTGTCGGGCGTGCCAAAATTACTTTATTAAAATCAAACAGGACAGTTGCTAAGCAATTGGCCGTTCCAGAAGCGAATTCCTCACAAATTAGATTCATTATTGAATACATACTATCTTAGAGAGAGAGAGAGAGAGAGAGAGAGAGAGAGAGAGAGAGAGAGAGAGAGAGAGAGAGAGAGAGAGAGAGAGGTTAAATATATTTCTGTATAAACGAGTTTGTTATATATGAATGCAATATCAAAAGTGTGGGATAGAGAGACAGGAATGTTAAAGAAGTATTTTATAACGTCAGTTATTCGTACATGAATGTTAACTTGAGAGAGAGAGAGAGAGAGAGACGTTATGGTCATCTGATATAAAGAGAGGTTTACCGCACACGAACATAAACTAAAAATAAGCAAAAGTAAACAAGTTGCAAAAGATTTCATCCAAAATGAAAATAGTACAAAAACCGAACCAACGCTGCCTTGGAGTTAAAATTGAATATCGGGATTAATTCGCTCAAACGAAACATGACAGCTGGTAACTGCTATGGACTCGCTGCGCCAGGCACCCGAAATATGCATATGTATCAGAGAGCATGCGTGCATACTTTTGTACATGTGCTGGTGAAGCTGTTTCCTAAAGACATATGTAAATTAAAACAACCGCTGTTCAACAAAGTCATATGTGTTAATTTATAAGTTACATTCTTATTAACATCTTTTCTGATGTGTTTTACAATATATGTCAAAGTGACATTTCTCATAATTTATAATGTCATTATCTATAAGAGGCGCATTATTCTGTGTTGTGTAAATACCCTATAGAGATGAAAATAGAAAAAGTTAAGAGCTCTTATAATGGAAAAGCATTTTGTTATTTTTATGATTTACCTTTATTGTTCTCCGTAATCAATTATTCTAATTATTCTATTTCTTTTAGAACTTACTCTAGGTAGGCATTTTTCATATATTGACCCATAATTTGAAAACGTTCGTTAACAATGATTTCTACATTACCTATTAAACCACATATGCATAATTTCCACTTGCAATTATTTTACCTTATGTAACCTGACAGCATTAAATTATAGAAAGCTCTTAAAAAAAAACAATAAACAATTTGAAGGGGAAAACAGACCTTTCCAGATATTCAAAAGATAAAAAGTCAACTGCTACTGAAGAACAAACTGACAAAACACAAAACGTGTGAATCCAAAGAATGCAATTTGCATGCAAAGAGGAAGGTTGCAAGACCCTCTCTCATTCAAGTGAGACTGGAATGCAGCCGACTTAGTTTTCCTGGGAATTATCTCCACGCCGAGATGCAAATGCAAGGTACACTCGCCGCCATGCACGGCGCGGAAGCCATTTTGCTTGGCTTTTTGTTCTGAAGACTTTTAAATTAAATGTTTTTTTTTTCTACTTGCCAGTCATTGTTTTTTTTGTGGAAGTTATATTTTGCATTAGTTCATCATTTCCGAGTCAACTTATTTCTTAGTCTTGTTTATCATTCTTCGAATTTCCTTCTGAATTATATTCAGTATGTTGCGTAAGTGCTCCTCTAGATTTGCTTAACTACTGAATATAGTTTTCTTTCCGTTTTCATATTTATCAACTGTCCCCCTAATTCTTAGCCTTCTCTTCGGTCAGAGAATATTATTTTCCGATTTTTGCATTTATCTTTCATAAAAATTCCCTTTGGCTGCTCCTCAGTGAGCCATTTGGAAGTTCAGTTAGATTTACTTCAACGTGATACCGATATTCGGTTTCAGTTGTGGGCGGAGACCAAATGACCAGATCTAAAATTAAACGTACAATCAGAATTGAACCATCTATGAAAGGTCAAGTTTAGGCATCCACTGATTCAAGCTGCTCTGAAAAGGTCAACTGTTGTCTTTGAATCACATTTTCCAAGTTAAGAAAAACAAACCTAACATTCTCACAGTTGACACTTTATCATTGTCCCTGTAATCTGTGGACCTGAGTGTGCTCTTCTTTTAGAAGGAATTGGATTCAGTTCCTGTTTTCATTGGTGACCATATCTGAATTCAAGTAGTTGGTTTTATTAATAATATAGTTGAAAGTTTTTGCTCGGTCACCAACACAAGAAATAAGCCACAATTTTTATTTTTATTTCTTTTTTTCAAAAACCCGGTAAACCTGTTTACCTCTTCCCCTTTTCAAAGAAGTATATAAGATAAAATATGATACACACGCATATATATATATAAATATATATATATATATATATATATATATATATATATATATATATATATATATGTATGTATGTATATGTATAGATCCATACATACAAACATATATATATATATATATATATATATATATATATATATACATATACACTTACACGAGCACACATGTATGTTTTACCGTTTCTTGAAATGGAACATGGTAAAGCGACACCTCTCAATATATATATTACAAGCTACCCTCAGAAAATACAAAAAAAAAAAAAGATTTTTATATATTGCGTTTAGTGCTTGTAACTGGGTGGAAAAAATTCGCTTCTATTCTGTCACATAATCTAACTTTACCTGTTTAAAACCTATGGAAGCCCATAGATAGGAAGTTCAGAAAAGGAAAAGGTACCCATTTAGGATAATATCTCTTCATTAAGTACTGTTAATCACCTATTACTCATATTTAAAAAAAAATAAACCATAGGCTCTACCCCTTCAGCAGCAGTGATATAGGCGCAAGCCCTTTATCACGTCCAACAAGCCTGCCTTAGATGGAATATGGTATTTCCATGCCCAGAAGTACATACCACACCTGCCAGGCAGCAGGATTCGCAAAACAATAATATTATTTCAGTGTCAAAGTGACCAGAGGAAAGGAAATGTTAACACTTCTATTCCTCCGAGAGTTCGTCGTCGTGGGTGAATTCATGGTTTCTGTGACCCCGAAGAGAATCCTAAGTTAGACTGACACTTCCTCTCTCTCGTTGGGCATTCCAGAGGCGGGTTTTGGGCATATGAGTCGGGCAGGAGAACCACCGCTTTTCCCACATGAAGAGGGAAAGTTTAGGATTTAATTCACTGCAGGTAAATGTCCATTTCAGTTCTAGAAAAGTAAACGTGAGTGACAGATTTCTCCGAAACCTAAGGGAATGTATAAACAATTATAGTTGTGAGTTGATACATATCTTATTAATGATAAGGTTTTAGTGGTTAATATAGACATTTCAGTTCAAAGTGTACTGATGCATCTCCATTAGCTGTCTTGTATAAAATTGACTGTTCATTGTGTCCTCGCTAGAAATGGTAGAAAAGAGGCGCAATAATTTCAACTTCACCAAAAAATATAGCAACTATATTTCCTCGTATATTGAAGAGTGAATACATTCTTGCCACATTTTATGTAATTAGGCTACAGCAGTAAATCCAGCGTTTGGAAACTGAAGGTGTATTTCGGCTGTAATTCCTTTTTCCAAGCACATACCGATTCAAAAAGGGAAGCGAATGTATATAAACGCTATATATATACATATATATATATATATATATATATATATATATATATATATATATATATATATATATATATATATATATATATATATGTTCATTGGTTAATAGCATATGAGAGTGAATGCAGCTGTGACCATAGGAAAAAGTAAATGAATATCTAGCATTTTCGTGTTATTTCATTGCACCAGGAAAATTTGTTGAAATAACACAAAACCGTGCGGTACATATTCCTTTTATTCTTCCTGTGTCCCTCATATATATATATATATATATATATATATATATATATATATATATATATATATATATATATATATATATACATATATATATATATATATATATATATATATATATATATATATATATATATATATATATATATATATATATATATATATATATATGAGTTTATGTAGTCGTCGCTGTATGAAAGCTCCACCTTAAAATCCTAGAATCTCTCGCGTAATTGATATCGACCCGTGTCCCACCCGCTGCTTGGTGCATAAATCCTTTCTCTTTCTCCTCTAATCTTGTCACACCTCCATTGCAGGTAAGATTCTTCTCTCTCGGAGAGATCGACCAGTGGGTTGCACATTAATGGTTAAAAGCGCAATTCCTGTCTCTTGTTAAAGTCAGGAGGATTTTGCTTAAATTCACTCTCCCGTTTGGGAAAAGTTTGTCTAGCAACTCTTGAGGAAAATGGTTCTGGCAAAGATTTTCCCAAAGTAAACAAGTTTTGGCTTTTTTTACTATGTTCCTCCCAACTAGTAAGTGTCGTTTTAATTTAGTCTTTTGCTCTTTTGATACTAATTACTGTTGGAAAATGTATTATTATTATTATTATTATTATTATTATTATTATTATTATTATTATTATTATTATTATTATTATTATTATTATTATTATAAGGTCTGACCAATTATTTCATGAAATAGAAAAAAATCTTGATTTTAAGTTTAGCCAACAACTGGCCCTAAATAATATCATCAATTTTGTGCTGAGCGCTGCAGGATGGATTCCAAGTTTCCGTTACAGACATGACAAACGAACTCTTGTTTGAGTCCGTTCTAAAAGTGAAAGTTCAGTGATCTTTTCTGCCGGAGATACTGAACTAATCCGGGAAAACAAATTGTTCTTAAAGTTATTTGAAACAACGAGGAAAATCTGGCATCACCGGAAAATTAAGAGAACAACAGAATTACGAAACAGGAAACGATCCGCCCAGATAAACGAACCAGTCTGGTAAGTCTGAGCCACCAGAGAAAATCCTTCATTACCGAAGTGATTTTGATGTCATATCCCTATTCCATCAATTCTTCATCATGCGTCATAGCTGGGTGGCAATGCCTTCCATTTTGCCTACATGAGTGGCTTTCATTACAGATATCCAATAAAACACGAAATATGTTGAAATAACAACTGCGATTTTTAATGGCAACGCAACGAACTGTATTTCGATATCAAGTGGACGTAAACGAGCGGCTAATCCGATGCAGATTCATTTCATGGTTAATTGGAGGCAACCAAAGGGATTCATTCATTTTGATTTTACAAAATATACAGCTCACCAGCTCAGAGCAGATGGCGCCCAATGCTTCATTATAGAGACTGATAAGGTTTGCTTTTCGAGATTTCAGCACAAAATGGACTGGATTGGTTGTCATAATTAGCTTCTTGACTCAACGCGTATTAATGGAGTAATAATAAAAATTTTACTTCATGAAAAGAAATGTCTGTCTTTGTGTTATTTTAATTTCCTTTCTCTATCCAGAGCTCAAATTAAACAGAATCAGCGAGCACAAAATTCGAGATAGGAAAGTGCGTATACCAAATACATTAATAATAATAATAATAATAATAATAATAATAATAATAATAATAATAATAATAATAATAATAATAATAATAATAATCTATAAGCAAAAGGCTGTTAAAATTCATTGAGAACTAGTTATTTAGGAAAATTTTTGAAAATGCGTATGTTCATTGATATAGAAAACCAAAAGAAAAAAAAGTCAAATGGATAGGAAAACTAGACCTATTTAAGCCCAGACCAAAGAGAGAAGGTAAAAGGAAATTAGGAAAGGTGGCTTTCTACTATGGAAGAAGCAGTAGCCTTCCTCTCGTCAGGCTGTACAATGGAGAATATCACGAGGAATTGGTGTTTTATATATATATATATATATATATATATATATATATATATATATATATATATATATATATATATATATATATATATATTTTTTTTTTTTTTTTTTTTTTTTTAACGCTGTGAATACATGGCCTTAGGTAGTGAAAGGGTGTGTTGGGAGAGAGTGAGAGGAGAAGAAGAAGAAGAGAGAGAACGGAGGGTGTTAGGGAGAAGAGAGAGAGAGAGAGAGAGAGAGAGAGAGAGAGAGAGAGAGAGAGAGAGATAGTTTATTGAATGTCATTCAGAGTTTTTCCGGGTAGTGCTGGGTTGTTCAGCTAGTATATATATAATAGAATGTTTGTATATTAATTTGGATTCTGTAGAATCTGAACCGCTTGGCAGACCCAGACAAAATTTTGCACACGGCCTCTATGTCACTCCAGAAAGGTTTATAACTCAAAATCAAACCCCTACCCCGTGACAGACTATGCAAACACAGACAGAACAAATTAAATTTTCGTGGTTAATTCTCATTTTCCACTGACGATCCACCTTATTTTCCAGGTGCTGCCAGACGTATGATTTAATTGAACTCATCCCACTGCAAACCCTATAATCAGTTTAGTATATCCAAAAAACTTAAGCTGATGTGTTTGACTGTATTAGAGTTACTTTCATTCAGTCATAAAACAATGTAATACAAAATGCACATGGCCATCATTTGACTCAACTAATTTATAACAATTAATAATATAATAATTGTGTATTACCTCGATAAAATCAACATGAAAAACCTATATCGGTTTACATGAGGTTTGGAATTCATTATCGGCAAACAGAGTGGTGAGCTGCAAGAGGCAGCGGGCAAAGCAGTTGCCAGTTAACCATATATACAGGCCTTCCTGAGTCCATCTCTGCACATTATGAATTTGACTGAAGAACTGAGTAACGCTTTTCTTACAATCACGAACACAGAGTGCGCATGAAAAAAACGAAGCATCAACTTAAATTGAAATGGACAACTGGCAGACTTCAACCCGTGAACAGCAAGACTGGAAGAGTAACTGCCAGTCAATTCGCATCTTTTGCTGCATTCCGGTCGTTTAGGAAAATAAATTTTGTTTATGGTTAATTATTAGAATGATATATATATTCATTTCTATCTCTTATTAACGAAGGGCATATTTTTTTTATGATACATTATTACGACATTACCATAGGTACGAATTTGACCGTTAGGTGCTCACCAAACCTTGCTTTGTACGGGTTGATATATTGTCGTAGGGACATGTATGGCGGTAATTTTTTGCTATCGTTCTGTGTAACCTTATACTAAATGCTACGTTCATAAATTTTATGTCATTGTAAAATTAATGAGTTGCAATTGATTATGCTATGTTAAAAACGTCCCTAAAACCAATATAAAGCATACGTATCACGAGTTGAATTTAGCCCTTTTGGAAAATGTTTTGCAACTTATATTTTAATTCACCAAAAATCGCTAAACTAGATACCTATTTTTTTTTTATTCAGCACAAAAGCAAAATGAATTGCCTTTCTTTTGATATATAATTCATTACTATTTGTGCTAGGTGTGATATGACAAAGGGCAGTTAAACAAAGGCAAAATGGATGAACGAGTTGCAGGTAATAGGCAAGTGACACCTGTTCGTTACTATTTTTTAAAAAATCACAAAAAATGGATACATTGAAATACTAATTTTTATTTACACGATGAGAAAATTTAATACTTTTTGCTTCCGATAAATTCCGCAGACTGATGAGGAGGTAGAAGAGTAGCTGCTGCAGCAATTCACTTAATAATAGGAAAGAAGCAAAAAGACGTAAAAGAGTATAGTCTAAATATTTCTAATAAAAAAGGACGTATATTCTTATACAATATTAATGTATGAGTTTAAATTAGAACCTGGGAGAGAGAGAGAGAGAAAGAGACAGTTTATAGGTTGTTATTCAGAGTTTTCCCGGTCAGCGCAGGGTTGGTCAGCTAGTGTGTGTATATATATATATATATATATATATATATATATATATATATAGAGAGAGAGAGAGAGAGAGAGAGAGAGAGAGAGAGAGAGAGAGAGAGAGAGAGAGAGAGAGAGACGTGAATATCCACCCTCCTGCAGGAAAGTTTTCCAATAAAACGTTTTGGTATTGCACGCTCTTCTTCTGCCGATAACAGCATCGAGTATGCCTTGAGGAATGCTTCGAAATACTGTAATCTCAGCTGCTATTGACAAAGTGTTCCAATAAATTCCGGAGATTTCATTGTGCCAATAACGAATTTGATTCCTCGTCGATAGTAACGGGTTTAATGCCAATTGGAGATGTCAGGAATACTTTGCAGACCTTCATACACATATCTGCAATAAATAAGATTCCCGTTTACTCAACCTCGTTCTCCCTCAGTTTTTCCATACACATTAGCCAAGTCCTGTAGACAATAGAGCAGGTAACTGGTTAATAAAGTTATGCCAACATAGATGGGTGGACGGATAGATAGATAGAGAGAAAGATAGATAGATACATGGCTGAAGATGAGAGCATAATAAATTAGATACAAGCATCGATGCCGATAACTAGTCAATAAAGTTAAACGAATATATATATATATATATATATATATATATATATATATATATATATATATATATATATATGTATGTATGTATATATATATATATATATATATATATATATATATATATATATATATATATATATATATATATATATATATATATATTTATAATATCACGACTCTGAATAGAAGTGGAATTAAGACAAGAATAATAACAATAACTGTTTACATTCATCCCACCACGATTATTATAGATATTATTATTCTTTGAAAAATAAACCCAAATTTTCACTTTTGTTCTAATGCAGTTTATAAAGAATAAAATATCATTTTTAAAAGATATTCCGAACCCGATTAAGTTATCCAAGAGAAAGACATTGCAAAATTTAAGGGATTCTTTTTCATCGCTTATTCCTCTCGATATCGATAACTCGCAAAATATAGGCCAAGAGATTATCATATTATAAAACATCCAGATTTACGTAATACTTATTTCTGAAAAAGCTCCCTCAGGTGATATTTCTGATCTGACCCAGTGCTCCAAAGAATAATAATATTAATGCCATGAACAGTGAAATAAAAATTAGGAGCTACAATAATGCAGCTCTGTTCTCATTTATTCATTTGAGTTGGGTGATGAGAACTAAGAAGGATCTCGAAAGCTCTTCCCCTCATACTTCTGATTATACTTTGAATGCAGAATTTCTGAGAGTGTTATTCTCCAGTAATAATAATAATAATAATAATAATAATAATAATAATAATAATAATAATAATAACAATAATAATAATAATAATACCCCAATGAATCATTTGGGTATTCATAACGAATCAGGTGGCCTCGAGCACATTACATACAAAATGCTCCTTTTCTTCACTCTTTTGGCCTTTAAAAAGAGAACAATCTCACTTGAAATGATAATTATAAAAGGAACAAGAGATGGAAATCTGGCGATGATATTCTCCTGGCAGATTAGTCCGAATCTCTCTCAAGAATCTATGATTTATTACAATATTTCTGAAACAAGCCTTTCATCAAAACCTTTAGGACAAAAAGAACAAGAAATTGAAAAATTTTGGAAAAGATGGAAAGTAATAAAACTTTAAAATTTAATTTCTTTCTTTTGTAAACGATCTTCAAAACTGCACGGTATTTACATTTAGCAAGAACCTATGCAAGATTAACCTCAGAGAAGTAATTACTAAGATGAAAAAATAAGAAGCTGAAGAACAATTTCAACCCTTCCACGATCCCCGGAAATGACACGAAGTTTGACTGAGCGAAATCTCTCGGAGGGAGAAGGAGATTTCGTGAAACACTCTTTCCCAAACAACCTGAAACCAATTACGTGCGTTGACAGCCTGAATGGGAGTTCGTAGGTCGTTGCATTTATCACTGCAAAAAAATTGGACAATGGATTGGATATTTTTTCCTCAAATATTATAAAGCTACAAATCACCCAATCATTCGTTTGGTTATAGGAAGAGAGGAAAAACAACCCTTCTCTAAGCTGAATGATCGCGAAATAGCCTTAACTAACAACCAGCATATCAGACTATAGAGATAGCTGGAGGTGTTGTGACGACGTAATGTTTTACAACTTTTCCGGCTGAATAAAAAAAAAAAAAAAAAAAAAACTTTTGGGAGACATCTGGTCAATATTTGCAGCCTTATTTGTCCCAGGTTAACGTTAGTGCATTTATTCATCCCAGAATAGAGAGCCACCATTTATTCATTCATGTTTCATCGTAAATGTGGCCCAAGGATATCCGACACAGAACTTCACAATCGGGACTTAAGTTCCTCGTCATTCACCCTTCCAGCTCTTCAGTTTACCAACAAGGCTAAAATCTATGGTCATAAACAGGTGACTGAATTCCTTAAATTTTGCTCCAAATGAACAGTTTCGTCTTATCTATTATGGCTTTTTCTGGGAAACCTGATCGACAGGCAGTGAGAGGAAATACATTATCTTTATGCTGTTTTCTTTCTCTATTTCCCTTCACCTCCTGTTACGTCTTTCTGATGATGAGCACCATAATATTCTTTGGAAGCTGGAATTTCAAGTCAATGGCGCCATTGGTGAGCTTGTTCCATATGAACAGGGTTCATCTTCTGAGTAATAATAATAATAATAATAATAATAATAATAATAATAATAATAATAATAATAATAATAATAATAATAATAATAATAATAATA